>APFE030532874.1:0-16316 GCA_000404065.3 Pinus taeda
AAAAATGTTTATTTATTTACCATACCTCTCATTTATTTATATTTTTATTAATTTACCATATCTCTTTTATAAATATGGTATTTGGCCCATAGGATTCACTTAAATAAAACCTATTCTTGAAAATGCACGAATGGAAGGTTGTAACTCCTAATTTCAAGGGCTAAATTTACCTTTTTTACCCTCTCCCTTAAAATAAGGTGGGCTATTTGAGGTGATTTTTAAAAATGTACTATGATACAAAATATTTGCCCACTAAAAATTTAAAACCCGTTAATTTTGCCAAAGGGCGAACATTCGCCCCTAAAATTATCCTTGATTCTTTGCGCTGCGCTAGAGGCAGATGGATCAAAAGTGAGTAGATGTGGTGTCTTTGGTGACCTGGTGCAGTGGTTCTATAATAACTGTGTATTGATTTCTGGTCCACTGATCTAATGTGAGTTTTAATGTGCAGTCATTTATGTTGGTCAGCTTTGAATGGTTCCTTAACTACTTCTTGACTTTCAAGGTTTTCTTTTAATGCTTCATTCGCCTCGAGCCCTGAGAAGATCCCCACTGATACACTTCGCCGAAACACTAATACTCTCTGCTGCTTCCTGATACTCCTTGACATGGTTTTTGGCTTCATATTTGCTCTGATACTCTTTAATCTCTGAATCGGGTCTCTCTCTGTCTTTTGATACGTTAAATTTTGCAAAATCGGGCCTTTTTGGCCTTTTTTGGTGCAAATATGGCTGAGGAATCAAAATATTCCCTAATGATTCCCCAATATGGCCCATTTCCTGTAGCAATGCGTGATTCGCGCATCGAAAACTGCCTCAGAAATTTGATCCAGGGCTCCAAAGCTTGTTTTTTGCACTTGCGTGTTTTTTTTAGCTACTGATGTCAGCATGATGTCAGCGGTATGACGGATGACATTAGCAGGACGTCAGCAGTGGGACCCCCTTGTACGGATGTGACATCAGCATGATGATGTGGCAGTACAATAGGGTGACATGGCAAGGACACGGTGGCAGGGTGAAGGCAGGTGATGGGTGAGATGGAGGCGATGTGGCAGGGTGACGCGACGCCCATGGTACACAAGGAGAGGGCGGTTTTTGGTTTGCATTGGACTGCCTTTGGTATGGAGGTGGTATTTGTCAGGGGTGGCCCGATGCAATGTGATGCCGCCAGCTGTCCCGATGTGCATCGGTAAAACCGTCAGACATCGAGTGCTAATAAACCATCACAAGAGGGCGCCCGATATACATAAGGGCCGTCGGATCTGGCAGGGCTGATCTGACGGTGGACAGGAGGAGACGATGCACGAGTTTTAGTGAAACAGCGCGCGCAATAAAGTTTGATTTTTTGCAGCCGCGGGTGGGTTTTGGACTTAGGTTAAAGACTAATTTGTTTCGGCGCGTTGGTTATTTATTAATCAAATATTAATAAATCCCAAAAAATGCAATGCGCGGGGTGCAATATGGTTTGGTGAGGGTTTTTTTGTGTTTTGGAAGGAGTCCAAACACCTCGGAGGGGAAATTTATGCAGAAATGAGGGTTCTTACTAAGATCCAGGTGAACTTAGTAATTCTCGAGGGGATATTTATTGTTATGTTTCAACCAGAGGGAGGGGGTATTTACATAGGGGAATTATTAACATAGTTTTAGTAGGGGAAGGGAAATAGATAGGGATTTACATAATAATGTCAGGAGTTAATATGAATATGACAAGAAAGCGCTAAGTCTCAGATAACTTAGGCATTAAAGGGGAGATAGAACTTTGTAGAGAAAATGTGGACCCTCCTTGAGTAAAGCAGATCTTTACCAAGGAAAATGATATGGAAAATGATGAAACTAAGAGATATCAAGCAGATCTTGACCTATTTTAGGGGAAGTTAGTAAATGATTTAGGGAAGAGGAAGAAGGGGAAGTTAGTCATGCCTCACTTGAAGTCCTTCAAATGGGAACTGCCTGCTAACTGTGATCTGGATAAATATAACACTTGAAAATGTGGAGTTGATCACAAATCAACATTCTACAACCTCAAAATTACCTACCTAGCCTACTTACCTAACATTTTTTCTTCTTTTAGTTTGGGTGCACTTAGACTTGCAGACCCAACTTTTCAACTTTTTCTTTTTCTGTCTTCTTATCTACAAACTACCCTTATTTCTTCCAAGGGCCCAGATTAAGCAGTTGGGCTCCTTTGATTCTCTACCTATCTAAGAATCTGCCAAGATTAAGTTGTTTGGACAGATTATTCATTCTCTATATTCTAAAACAGGAAATTGAAACCTAGGGAGACCAAGATTAAGATGTTTGGACCTCCCTTTAGCTGAGAATTCTACAAAAATGGAATAACTCTTTAAAATTGGAATGCAGCAGATGAACTTTGACTAGCACACTTTCATGGCCTCTTTCTTTGGTGTCTGTTAGCAAATATGGAGCATTGCAACATGCAAAGTATGACATATTTGGCCTGTAAAAATGTCAATCATGAAATATGAGTAACCTGCTGTAGCAGGAGGCTAACATAGTGTTTTCCATTATTTCTCAATAATAAATAGGTCTCCAAGCCTCATTGTAACATATTTCAGAGGCATGTAGCCACCACATCTCTTCTCATAAATAAGGTACCATTGCCCCAGCTAGTCTTATTTCCATTCTGTTTGTAAGGATATTTCAGTATGTGATATTAATGAAATGAAGTGTTATTTCTACTCCATCTTTTTATTTATGGTTATATTTGTAATTTGTTGTGTTCTTGTTTAACTCCTTATCATATTTACATTTATGTAATGTCTGATATTTTAAAGTGTGGAATCTTATAAGTAGAAGTCGTTTTGATTGAGAGAAGAGAGTATGATCATCATTATAGAGATAATCTTATTTTCTAGAAAACTAATTTTCTAATGTGAATTTCAATAACTTAATCTAGAGTTTGTATTTTGATAACTCATTTTAATTTAGAATTTGTGTGAATAACCAAAGACTTCTAGCGCATATAATTCACTTACACTTCATCAGTTTACTAGCCCTGGTTGATAATTTATCTAAGTAATTTAAGATCAATTAAATTACTAAACATTTTGTCGTCATTTTCAGGGAAGTGTATATAGGAGTATTTTCCTTTTACTTTAATATATATATATATATATATATTATATAATATATACAAATACATATATATATACAATACATACATACTACATACATACATACATACAACATACATACTATATATATATATATATATTATATATATATATATATATATATATATTATATATATATATTATATATTGGAAAGATATTTTACAGGTAGTGCCACACCACCCACTCAAACTCATATTCCATCATTTGTAGGCAAATGTAAACTTTCCGAGGTACTCAGATCTGAAATCCAACCTAGAGATTCACCAACCTCATCAACTGAAGCAATAATAGAAGAAGAAGATCCTACATCCCTAACATAAGGAGTAGTTTTCCTATCTTCAGCTGGAGAAGATTCTAGGACAATAACTATGAATGCATAGTGAAGAAGAGGAGGAAGAAAAATATTTAAACTTACCATTGATAGAAGAACTAGAAGAACTAGAAGAGGAATTACAAAACCAAATTTTGGAACCCTATATTAGTTCTGAAGAATCTACAATGGTTGGAGAAAGGGAAGGAGAGGTACATAATATCAATGGTGAACAACATACGGTTGGAGGAGGAAGAGGAAGAAATAGGGGAGGATGAATAGGTGGAAGAGGTGGAGGACAAAGGAGAGGAGGAGGTAGAGCAGATCTAGAACCCTTTGGATTCCTATCCTTGATGAAGGTTCAACATCTACAGTGAAAAACATCTCACCCTCCATCCTTCCAAATTTTCATGGACTAAGAAGTGAGGATCCTTAAACATTTCTCTTTGAGTTAGAATTCTTGTGTAGATCTTATGATTACTTTCTTAACACTCAAAAGTTGAAATTGTTTCCAGTAACTCTTAAGGATGTAACATTAAAATGGTTCATGGGCTTAGGAATAAATTCTATAAGAACATGGGAAGAAATGAAAACTACATTCTTAGATAAATAAAAGGACTATTGTATGCCCCATATACTTAAGGATGAAGTCTTTAAAATGATGCCAAAATAATATGAAAATATTGAAGATTTCATTGAAATGTTTCCTTGTAATGTTAGAAGGGCTAAATTGCATGAATTAGATGAAAAAATTTTGAAAGCTCTCTTATTAAATTCCATCAAAGATGAGTGGATTGATATTCTCAATTTGATGGGTAAGGGAGATATTTCTTAGTTACCATTTGGAGAAATTTGTGAGTTATGCATACACATTTAAATAGGTAAGGCAAGAACTGGGAAAAATCCCAGAGATCATCTCATGTCTAGGATTAATATATCTACAGCAGGGACAATAATTATGGCTGAATTAGGCAATCTTCCTAAAATTAAAAGAATTATTTTGGGGAGCCTTAGTGAAAAAATAGATACCCTTAAAGTGAAAAATAAGAAAAAGGCTGAAAATGTTGCATTATCAATCTTTTGTCCCAAATGTAGAAAAAACCATGCTCTGAGAGAATACCCTCTTGACTTAAAGAGTGTAGAAACCTGTGTTAAAATCATGATAAAAAATGAATGTCCTTCAATACCAAGTCTTAAATTTGTTTATCAAGAGGAAGTAATACCAAATCAAGTAGATTGCCTTTTTTTTTTTATTACTAAGAGATCATGGGAAAAGTCAGAACCAAATATGACTAAGGGTTTTAACACTCAAACATTTTCGCAACCATCACGAAACAATTGGACTAGACCCATTCCTTGGAAATATTGGCCTCAACCTTGGGCAAAAGTATGGAAAAATATTGAAGGAAAATATCCTCATTATAAACAACCATACCCTATTTTTCCACCACAATACTTTCCTCAACATGTTCAACCAACTCAACCTCAAAATCCAAATCCACAACTTTCATTACCATTTCCTCAAAGACCAAATCAATTTCCTTCTCAACCACTTCCAAATCCAAATAATAATAAAAATTCACTACATGTTTACAATATAGAAGGAAAAACGTTCCAAACCTACATGATAAGTCCATTATATCTAAAAATTGTCCAACTTAGATTTGGTAGAGTATTGGAAAAGTAGTCCCCACCAGTTGTTATTCAAGAATATGGAAAGGAAAATCTCTCTCAAAAAGTGAAATATCTTAATCAATAAGAAAAATCTCAAAAACAAACCACCCCTGTACATTATGTTGATATTCCAGTAAACTCAACTCCCATCATAGAGCAACGTTTAGGATCTATCGAAACACCACCTTTTCTTGAGATATTGAAAATTGTTAAAGGGGTAGAAAAATAGATTTTATTGCCTCATTATGATATGATAGATGAAATTAAGAATGTTTGTATACAAATTTATTTATTACAAGTTATCAAAGAAATACCAATATTTTCAAAGACAATCAGGGAGTTATGTATTAAAAGTCTAGGAAGAAAACGAAAATAAGTTAAAAGAATTCAATTAGTTGGAAAAATTGCATATGTCGTGTTGGGAAAAACAAAAATTCAAAAATATATTAATCCAGGAAGTCCCATTGTGAAAATACATATCAATGGTATCGAAATTTCAAACACATTGATTGATTTAGGAGTAGCTATAAACATAATGATTAAACCAACTATGAATCAATTGAAACTTCCCAATCTTCAATATACACCCACATTGTTGCAATTATCAAACAAACATGTTATTAAACATGATGGTGTATTAGAAGACATATTTGTATATTTAGATTCTTTGGAGTATCCTATTTATTTTATGAGTTTAACACCCAAGGGTGATTTAGGAGGACATGAATTAATTCTAGGAAAAACATGGTTAGCTACAGCTGATGCATTTATAAGTTGTATATTTGGTGCTATGTTTATCTCTGATGGGAGTTCAACAAGGAAATTCACATTATATCCTCCTGTAAAAACAACAATAGAGGTAGAATGTGAAGAATATATACATGATGATATTTATACATAACAAATATTTATCACTTCACAAATAGATGAAGAAAAACAGATTTTGAATTTAATGGAAAATAATGATTCTTCCTCATATTGTGAATCTAATCAAAGTCTTCAAGAGTAATATAATATTGAATATTTAACATCTCGTCAATTATCTTTACATTCTATCGAAATTTTTGGAAATTATTCAATATAAATATTTCTGTAAAAAACCTTAAACATCAATAATAATCTGGAAGAATTTCGAAAGAAAGAATTATTAAAAGTGCTACAAGAAGATTCCTCTTCTTATGCATGGGAATATACTGACACGAAAGGAATTTATATCAATACTTGTATACATCATATTTACATTGCAAAACGTGGCAAACCAATTCAACAACCTCAGAGGAGAATGAATCTAAGTTTAAGGGAAATTGGTAAAGGGGAACTACAAAAATTGTTGAATGTGAATTTCATTTATCAAATATCAAATAGCCAATGGGTTTCACCATTGGTAATTATTACTAAAAATAATGGAAAATTGAGAGCATGCATTGACTATAGGGAATTAAATAAAGCCACTTGAAAAGATCATTTTCCACTTCCTTTCATAGATCAAATTTTAGACACATTGACATGAAAAACATATTTCTACTTCTTAGATGGTTTTAGTGGATATAACCATATCCAAGTAGCTCCAGAGGATCAAGATAAAACCACTTTTACCTATCCATGTGGAACCTATGCCTACCAAGTACTTCCTTTTGGGTTATGTAATGTACCTGCAACATCCAAAGGGAAGTTTGAGGTATTTTCTCTGATCTAATTCATGATTGTGTGGAAGTTTATATGGATGATTTTAATATCTATGGAAATTCCTTCGAAAAATTTCTTAAAATTTTGGAAAAAGTTCTCATTGGATGTAAGGAAGAAAATCTATTGTTAAGCCATGAAAAATGTTTTATGATGTTTACTGATGGAATTGTTTTAGGACACCATATTTCAGGGAATGGAATTAGAGTGGATACATCTAAAGTAGAAGTTACTTTGAAATTATCAATTCCAACTTGACAAGAGATGTTAGAAGTTTTCTTGGTCTTACTGGGTACTATAGAAGATTCGTAGAAAAATTTACAAAAAATGCTTCCCCACTTTTCAAATTACTCATGAAAGATTGTGAATTCATTTGGAATTATGACTATCAAAAATATTTTGAAACATTTAAAGAAAATATTTCTGAAGCACCCATTCTAAGAGGATGAAATTGGAAACTACCTTTTCAGATTTCAATTAATGCTTTAGATACAACTTTAGGAGTTGTACTAGGACAAAAGGATTTAAATCCTGATGCCATTTACTACACCAGTAAAAATTTGACTCCTGCAGAGTTAAATTATATTGTAATAGAAAATGAGCTTTTAGTTGTTGTACATGTGTTGTAGTGGGCACAACCTCCCTCCAAAATTTTTCCTTAGCTTCCTTTTGGAGCCTCCTTACTGAACATCCTTAACAACATGTCTTGCACTATCAAGCACATCAGCTTCAATTGTTTCTTAGAGTATTGACCAATGCTGCAGGAAATTTCCCCCGCCCCCCCCCCCACTCCCTCACCGCACGAGATCTAACCCCAAAGCGCGGTCCGTTATATAGATGTGTCCAGGAAGCGCCTCCTGAAACGCGCTTTTGAAATTTCGAAATGCATTTTGGATTGATAATGATGATTCCTAGAAATTCTAGAAGCATCCCTCCAAAACGCATTTCAGAATCTCCGAAGTGTCTTTCATACGGCACTTCGATCATATGAAGCGCGACGCTTCAGAGGCCGAATCATACGATTCCATACGTGCTTCGGAAAAGTTCGTTGCGTGGCCTAAGAGAATCGATTTTTTTTTGTGAGTTTACTTGTTCGGGTGGGTCCACCATGGATTAGGGTGAGGAATGAAGGAAAAAAATTATAAATATAGCAGATGCTCCCTCATGGTAACATTAAATTCTTAAAGTAAAAGTGACATTCTCCTTTATTTTTCATTTTCATCCTCTTACTTAAATTTTTAACATTAGCATGAAATGACTTAGGATGTTTGAGGGTGGCTTGAACCTCATTGGACTTCATATGGAGAAAATAGAATTCCATATCCTATTCAAAATTCAGCAGACTTAATAGTTTTCAGGAATTCAAGATCAATGGGATTGTGACATTTCATTAGATTATATCAAGTACGAAGGTATGCGATTAGCATTTAATCAAGAGCACCAAGCCATATATGTACCCTAGTGTTGGTGGTGTTAACTATTGAACTCCTTTGTCATATCCTTAGCAAAGAATTACCTTTCAATCAAGTCAAAATCATCGATCAAGCATGTTAAGCTTTTTCTACCATATTTTAAGTCTTGAATTAGGTAGCTTGATCAAAATTGGGAAATGTTGACTAATATCCCTAAACAATCGAGGTAGAGGCAAAGGCTAGACAAGAGGAGAAGAATCTAGATTCTAGATGGTTGATGCATCTAAATGGTTGATGGTTGAATAATTAATCATTAATGTACAATGGATGCTATATCTATCTTGATTTATGCAAAAATATGCATGTTTTCATGTCTTCTACAACTAATTTGGTATTTGGGATGTTTGTTTTGAATATAAATGCAAAAAAATATAAAAATATAAATATATATAGCGAACGCTTCCGCAGATATTTCGCTTCGTAGATTTTTGGAAAATGATGCTTCCAAGTCCCCGCTTCCAAAAACGTCCCCATTTCGTGCCCTCTTCATGCAACATTTGTCTTGACAGCCTATGTATGATAGTTTGTTCCACGTCGTTCATAGGTTGATTTCCAAACTTAGTGTCAGTTGTTGGTTGAAAAGATCCCTCTGGGAATTACACAATTCTTGAGGGGAACAACCTTCCCTCCATAAATTACACAAACCTAGTTGGACACCCAGCTGAGCTCCAGAATTGCACAATTCTTCCTCACAGTCTTCCTCTCAAAAATTTCACAATTCATCCCATGAATGCTGCTCAGCCTAGAAATTGTGAAATCATGGGAGACAATCACTTGTTCCTCTCAGAAATTGTGCAATACCTTTGGGACAACAAACCCAACAGCTAGCAGAAATTGCAAATCTGTCAAGGCATCCTGATGGGCTCAGAAATTGTGCAATGTAGTTCGAGAGTCTTCCTTAACAAAATTGCGAGGACTGACCAAGGACAACTACTTAGCCCAGAAATTACACAACCATGGGAGATAGTCACATGTTCCTCCTAGAAATTGTGTAATCCATCTGGGACAACCATCTCTACTCAACCCAGAAACTGTGCAAATTTTCATCCTGGGCTCATAGACCAATGCATGTGCTTTTAGGTTGATGATTTCCCTTTGGGACTGAGTGAAAATAATTTTCACGCATGAAATGATTCTCCCAATGCAATGTGCAAAGGAATCCCTTGATCCAGGGATCTATTTTTAGCAGCTGGAGGTTACATGTAAGGATCATTTCAGAAACCTCCCGCCGAGTTTCGCTTTTCCTAGATTTGTTTCATGTGTGTCACAACCTTGATTTTATCAAGGCTCATAAATCGAATGATGCATAGCTCATCCCTCACATCGACCTTGCAGCTCCAACATTCCACATTGCATCTACGAGTTTTCGGCACATTTAGCTCGGTTATTTTGGGGTAAGCATGCTTTTCATTTCCTGCGTTGCATTTTTGTCTCTTTTTGTGTTTCGCTTCGCATGAGTGTTGTCTTCTTGATTTCAGTGAGAACTTGTTTTCGTTTTGATGTATGTTAGGATGTAGAAGCACCGTTTTAGTTTTTGTTTGCATCTCACTCTTGTCACATGCATGAAACTGTTTTTGCACATACGGTCATTGTTGCAGCAACTTGCTTCACAGACATGCATGCTTTCGCATTTTTTAAATCATGCACTTGTTGTTTGGATGTATGATCATTCACTCTTGTTTGCATTCATCTCACCATTCATTCGGACTTCTCATGTTTTCAGTTGCCCGTTGGCCAGTCCAGGCTAGCTAGGCTGGGATTGTTCCTTGCACGACTATCACTAAGCATTTCTAGAAGCGAAGGCTATTCCTTCCCTCCAGACATTGTGCAAGTCTAGCCCATCCTTGACCTCCACACTTACAATTTACAATTATTGGAGGTAGTGTCCTGCTGGCCCCAGAAACAACAAAATTGCAGTTTGTTGGTTACATGTCACTGCTGACGGAAATTGTGCGTTGTGCAGTTTTAGTCCTTAAAAGGAGAGGCTGGAATGTGCATTACATAGTTCTAGCTATTAGCTTCACTGACAAAAGGCCCAAATTGGGTCCATACATGTCCTAAAAATCTTCAAAGTCGCTTAAAAAACATCCCAAGGGATCCATATATACTCCAAAGCACTCCCTTAGTCTTCAAAAATGCTCAAAAATCATTCATCGATTGAAATGAGCAAGGGAGGAAAGCCCCTGGAAGGGCTGAAAATCATTATCAAGAGGTGAAAACCAAAGGAAAACAGTGAAAAACCCACAAACACTGGCTTAAACAGAGAAGGAACAACCACCCTTAGATCTGGCCAATCAATGACCCACATCTAGGTGGCTAATCACAATCAACCAAGTAGAGGGGACAATTTATAGGCGGGCACATGACACTGTCGATCAGTGATCGCCGATGATCGGATCGGTGGGTCACATCGGTGGGGAAAATATGCGGTGATATGTATATATATATATATATTATTATATATAATTATATATATATATATATATATATGTATATATTTATGTATATGTATGTTTTATGTATATGTATATGTATATGTATATGTATAGTAATGTATATGTTTATGATATATTATATTGTATATTAATGTATATTGTATATGTATGATGTATATGTGTATATATAGTGTGTGTGTGTATGTTATATATATATATTATATATTATATTTATATATATTATATATATATAAGGCCCAAGTATTGAGGGATCAAGAATTGTGATGGGGTCACATCGCTATATCGCATTGGCACTATACCATAAGGCAGGGCTTATGCACAGGTGCAAGTGCGATGTGATAGCTGAACCCAATGACATTATAGTGGGGATTTCGTACATTTTGAGATCCACGCCTAGGCCATTTTCAATGTATTTGGTATATTTTCATTATATAAACGAAAATACAAAGGAAACATGGAGGCCTTGTGATTGCGATGAAGCCCAGACCCAAAAAGGTCTGGGAAGTGATATAATATTTGATGTCCATCGATGGTAATTTTCCCGTGTTTTTAATGTTTTAGGAATATTTCAAAATACAAAGGAAAAGTTAAAATAGACAAGGTTTCGGGCGGGTCGTGGGTGGTAAGTGATTTAGGCTGAGTTCCGCCCGATGCCATACAGTGGCTACCACGTGTCAAAGACAAGGAGAGAGAAAATAGTACAAAGGGGGCACCTAAAATGAATCATCATCGTTGGACGTAGGACTCCCAGATCGATGACGGAGATGTGTTTTTATTGTAAAGGTGGACCCAAGAGGGGAATAAACCATTTCTAGGGATTTCTTCAGTCCGAAAAGGACAAAGGTAGGTGGGATTTTCACAGTGTCACTGTGTTTTCTGTTTTAAACAGAAAACAATCCTGTATTAACAAAAATGGGCCATTTAGAGGGATATATGGGCCCAAAGACCTATTGCACCATATAACAGAGCCCAGGAGACATATTGTTGGGAAACAAGAGCTTGGAAAGGGAAAGAGAAGCACCACAACACACTGCAACCCAAATCAAATAAGATCAGGGAGCATCAATAGCACAGACAATGCAACCACCACACCAACAAAAAATATGGGGTAGCTTGGGCATGCGAGAGCTCCCAAATAGCGCAGCAACTACCCAAAATATCTGAACGCAGTTATTACTCTGTCAGAAGAGGAAAACCGCCGAACCATGCTTTCCTAGAGGGCATTAAATCAGTGAAACAATGCATAGTAGGTAGAGTAAGACTCAGAGCCTTCTAAAGAACTTAGGAGCATTGTAAACAGGTTATCAATAACTATTAGTGAGATGTAATAAGTGTTCAACTTCTGGAGATTATTCCTCCTCTGTTCCTTCAAGTTTCTCATCTTAATTCTATAAATATAAGCTTCTTTTACCATTATATGTTCAACATCCATTGTCTTTGTTGTTCTATGCTTGCACTTAAATAGTTTTGTTCATGTTTCCTTGTGTCTAAGGCTAGATAATTGTCATTTTATCTCTTCTTCAATAACATATAATTGCAAGATTCTTTGTTGCCTATAGCTAAGCATTCATATGCAATCATATATGCTTCTTCCATTGCAGTCAGTATTCTCTTTTGCTTCCTATAGCTAGTCATCCATTTATGTTTATATATGCAATCTTCTAATACAATTAGTATTCTCCATCTATCCATTAAATCTATAAACTATTGAGCATTAGTGGTTTAAAGCCTTGTGTTTTTTAGGGTGTTCATGCATGCCTTGAGTGGGAATAGAGTTGAAATACTCATATAACGTGATCCAAACCAACATCCATTCCAATAGTTCTAAGAACAATATTGAAGATTATATGTTACTGGACATCTCCAAGCTGCAACCTGGGAGAGTTTCCTGTAGTGCTAACATAATTGACACCATTGTCAGGGATCAGAAACTGAAGCTCAACTTCCCTGGGAGACAACATAGATCTAGCTTTGATGATTGACAAAGTTTGGACACTTTTTCTTATTGTCATCATCTATCTGGTGACTCTAGTGGAGACCAAACCTTTTTAGTGACTCCACTTCATAGTTCTGGCTCAGTTTGTGAGGCATACTCGGAGAAATACTCATATGTCACAAGCTGAACTAGTACCTGACCCTAAAAAAATCATCAAATTAAGAAAAGCATTATGAAAATGAGCATCATATTCAGTTAAAACTAAACAATCTTCTATATCTCCTCAAGAAAAACCTATAATAGAACAAACACATGTTGAGAGTATAGCTTCTAATACTAGCAGTGAAGAAAGTATCTTAGAGATTCGTAAAGCTCCTTATTCTTTAGGCTCTCCTTTTGTTATAAACCCAAAGAAAACCTCACCTCTTATCCATCATACTCCTTTAGTCCCATCAATCACTCCTCAGCCCTCTTTCATTCAAACTTCCAGTACTCATATAGCCACCACAGCTATGGTAGTTCCACAAGCACCTACCAAAATGGACAGAATCATAGTTGCTAGGTATGGGCCTCTTGTACTACCCACTCCTTTGAATGCCATGCCTACTAGAGAATATCATAAGTATATGCATAAATTAATTGGTACTGAAGGTCTTATTGCTGAAGAAAATCTTGATTCATTCTATAGGTATGCTGATAACCTAAACATTTCTGAAGACGATGTCTGGATGAGAGTCTTTGTCCAAAGCCTAGATGGAGAGGCTAGAAAATGGTTCTGAGAACTAACCCCAAGATCTATAGCAAATATTGAGGCTTTATATGATGCATTCCTAAAGAATTGGGGGGAATAAGAAGGATCTACTCTACTACCACACCAAGTTTGGCAACTTAAAGAGAGAAAATGGTGAGTTGGTGTCGAATTTTAATAAAAGGTTTAACCCCATGTGAAACAAGATACCAGCTGAAGTAAAACCCACCACTACCTTTGCTAGACTCACCTCTGCCAGTGCTTTTACCTCTGACTTCTGCCTGCTATTGAAGGAGAGGTGATTGGCTACTTTGGCTGATATGCAGGATGCAGCCTTGGAAGTGGAATCAAACATCATGGCTAGAGAAAAGCTCAAAGGTAATATTGATAGGAGAAGATAGAGGGGTGAGTCTTCATCATCCTCAGATACCAAGATCGATAAAATGACTAAGATGATAGAGTCCTTAGCTTCTAATATCTCCAAATTAAAGGTTGAGCAGCACCTGGGGAAAGGGAGAGCTCCTAATACCTTTGGTCCTAGAAATCCAAATCCAAATCCATATAGAAGAACTAATGAGTAGTTGAAGATTTTGCAAAGAAATAATGATGCTAATGAAGACCAATGGGTCAGGGCTTCTTTCCAAAATGTAGCCATGGAAGAAAAGCAATGTGAAGAAGAGGATGAGATCCATTGTCTGGAGGACAAAGGCGATGCTTCCTTTTTGACCTCAGCTGCCTATGAAAAGTCATTATATAATGACAAGATCAACCAAGAATGGGATGGTAAAGCTATTCTACAAACTGTAGATCAGAAAATATATAATTTGAGGTCAAATGCCAAGGAAATTCTTGTTCAAAGATCTGATGTCCCTATAATACAACAAGCTAATAAGAAAAACAACCGGCAGTTGATCTCATCATCCTCAAAGCTCCAGCTCATGAGGTAATAGGCCTCGATAAGTCCCCTTCTCCTTTCCGTTCTCAATCTGAGATCCAGAAGCTAAGAATACCTATGCCTCCGATTGAACTAGTGAATAATGAGTCCTTCAAAAGATCCATCCTTGAGGCCCTTGAGCCTAAAGCCATCCAAGCCCCCACAGACCATGTAAATCTGCAAGATGACAAGCCAATTTTTATTCTCAACCCAATGACTAAAAATTGTGAAGATAGATCCCCATCATTCTATGTCTCTTTGACTATTCATGATAAAATCCTTCACAACTACCTTCTGGACACTGGAGCTAGCCTTAATCTAATGCCCAAGGCTGTCATGGATGAGCTAGGTCTGGAAATTACCAAGCCTTATCACGACCTATCCTCTTTTGACTCTAGAAAAGTGAAATGTCTGGGATTAATCAAAGACCTAGCCATCACTTCGTCTTAGCTACCCATGAAAAGCATGATGATGTATATTGTGGTAGCAAATGTACCCCCCAAGTTTGGCATGTTACTGTCAAGAGGTTGGATCAAGAGACTAGGTGGATCATTACAAAATGATATGTCTTATGCTACTATCCCAGTTTTCGAAGGTGAGAGCAAGATATTTTATAGAGAAGCGCAATTGGCTTATATAATCAGCGATGTAAAGAACCCCACCAATCATCCTATATATGCTATTGAAATCATTTTGGAGCTTGTATTCTTCATATTGAGGAATCTCATTTGGCCTCCACGTAGCTCAAGAAGCTAGTTTGCCAGATTGCAGAGGAAGAAAACCCATAGATTTGGGATATGTTTTTTTCTGGGGCTTGCTCTAAAGAAGATGCAGGGGCAGGTGTAGTCCTTGTGTCCCCAACACAGGAATACATCCATTTATCTTTCAAATTAACCTTTCAGGTCACGAACAACATCGTAGAGTATGAAGCTTTGATTCTGGGCTTAAGCAATACTAAAGAAATGGTTATCAAAGGCCTGAAAGTGTTTGGGGACACAGACCTCATTATTTAGTAGGAAAATAAAACCTTCCAAGCTAAGCATCCAAGGCTAACGGCATACAGAGATGAGGTATGGAGAATCAAGGACTCTTTCAATAATTTTAGTATTTCTTATATTCCAAGAATGAAGAACCAACTTGTCTACTCCCTTGATGTCTCTGCTAGCATGTTTATTCCTCCTTTGCCTCCTAAATTGACATATGAAGTTCAGGTAAAATACAAACCGTCTCTACCTGAAAATGTCAAATATTGGAGGGTTTTTGAAGACGATGAGGAAAATAATAGGTTTTTGAAAATCATTGGGGAATTTTTTGAAATGTGCATCGATTAGGAAAACCAAACCATGGAAGAATGTGGCTAGTCCAAGCTGAAAAGCGAAATCGGCCAAAGAAGCATCATCCAGTTGCCTAGTAATCACATACCAAAAGGATTAGTGCCTCTAGATAGGCTTTTCAATCAGAACAACGTTCCCTATAATGTGGCCAGAACAGAGAATGAGTCGGTTGTCTATAAACACAATATAGGCAGCTCAACACATCCAAAAAACATAAATCTATCCACACATTTATCCTCTGTCCACAATTTCTACTATTGCACCCTCTGTTAGCCTCCTATACCAATAGGTTTCATCTTTCATGATTGTCTTGATCGAACTATGGAATATGTTCAAACCTTCTTTCTTGAGCAAAGGTGTTCCATATTCTTGAAAAACCAAAAAAATAAAAAAAGGTAAAAAATGTAAAGAGGGTGTACCCTAAAAGAAAAATCAAAGGGTAAGAAAAATAAAGTGGTCAAAAAGAAGTGAAAGAAATTAACCACAAGCAAAAATAGACCAAGGAAAGTGTGCAAATCCAAATGCCACTACTACTTCATTTTTGTAATAAAACAATTGTGTGCAGCTTGTCCAACCTTTGCCACAATTCATGAATAAGTCAAACTGTTTAAACTTGGCTTACTCATATTTCAATT
>APFE030532874.1:16685-31493 GCA_000404065.3 Pinus taeda
GCATTTCCTTGACCTCTGGAGGGACCAGACCCTCGGCCTAATGATCAAAAAAACCTAAGTACTTAAGATAATCCATCATTATAATCTTCCATCTTTTGTCCTAAGTAAAATCCTATTTTACTTAGGAAACTCATGCAAAATCCCATAAAAATCCCTCAAAATAACTTGCTATTCTAAGTTTAAGTGTTGAAGATAAAATATTGCAATTTACTTCAGAAGTTATCACTTTCTTAGATGTGCAAAAATATTTTGAGTTTCCTTGTCCTTTGCCATATTTTACATTTAACTCTATTATACTAAATCCCTAATAAAATACCTTATTCTAAGTATATAACTCCCTTTTTATAAATATCCCAAAACCCCTATATTATATAGTTTAACCAAAGTAATTATATTCCCAAAAATTCATTAAAAACCCCGCTTTATAAGCCCTTTGGTTAAAATTATCATTATATTATAGTCCCGCCATTATGGTAATTAAATAATATTTGTTTGTTACCATATAAATAAAAATATATATATACAAAAACTTTAAACATGCCATATGTATGTTTAAATAGAAAAATATGAATAAAACTTCCGAAAAATTTCGTGCCACCGTGGTTTGTCCACCTGGCAATCCCCGCCCTGACTGCAAGTAAAACTCAATGTTCTTTGTTTTTCGCTGAAATAGTGATTAAAAATCATCACTGAGTCCTTCCCAGAGGTTTTAAAACTGTGTAATTGCTCCCTGAACCAAAAAATTGTGCCAATTTCCTTCATTTTTTAGAAATCCCACCCGGCCTGTGAGTAAAACCAAAAACCTCCATTTTGAATCCACAAGAACCAAAATGGAGGTGTCGGCAGCTCTGAATATTACTCCACTGAATGCTCCTCACCGTGAATTGCAATATTTACCTTTGATAGATGAAGATTTCCAAATTAAAGACCTGCATTTTGATGAAAGTCCCCTATTGAGCTATTGTCGCTGCAGAGACGAATACTCAAAGGGGCACGATCTTATAGGGTTGTGGGAATCCAATCTCCCAAGGTATCTCATTCCTTCAGTCATTTATTTCCAAGAAATCATCCATTACTGCCATTCTAACTATGATCTGACTCAAAGAGTTGTAATATCCCCTGACCAGAGTGTTTCACATCCTTGGATAAAAAGTCTTAATACTAGTCATAAGATTTGTTTACTCCAAGATTGTTATCAAATCTATTCAAACAGAGGTTAGAAAGCATAACAGCTAAAGAGTATCAGTGGTTAAAGAGTATCAGTGGTTAAAGTGTATCAGGTAAAAGTCAGTGAAAGTAAAAACGAAGTTACAGAGCAGTGAAAGGTAAAAAGTAAAAGTAAATACAGAAGGTAGTAAAACGGTAAAAAGAGATGATAATACTTTCACCAATATTGAGGTTTGTCTAAAGTTAAAGTAAAACAGTCAAAAGAGCAAGAAAGTAAAAAGATGAAAAAACATAAGAAGAAGGAACAATTTTGTAGAAATTGCATATTTTAGTCATATTTTTGCAGAAAATGTTGTGATCAATACAAGATGAATTTTACAAAAATTAAGGAGGTTTATGTTCTTAAGAGGGCCATCTACAAAAACCTCTCTCACTTTTCTAACAACCATTATGGTTTTGGAAATATTAAACAATGTTGGAAAGCACTTTTTGCAGAAAATTTCAGTTTAAGTCATCATGTTGCAGAGAGTATTTTGGCCAATCCAAAATACTTCATACAAAACTGAAGGAGGTTTGTGTGCCTAAGATACCCATCTACAAAAAAATATCTCAGTTGTTTCACAGTGATTTTATAATGAGAGATACATGCGCATCTTTACAGGTCCGTTTTTCAGACTCTGTAAAACTCTGTTTTACACATATTTTTACAGAGACTATTATGCATAGCTGGAGATGAATTTTTGGAAAATTAAAGAGGTTTATATCACCAACATATTTATCTACAATAAACTCTTTCACTTTTTACATATCTATTACGGATTGAGAAATACAAAAATATCATTGGACCCCAAGTTTGCAGAATTGTTGGAGCAGATTGCACAAAGAAAGGAAACAGTTAGTGACTTGGATGCCTCATCATCAACTAAGAGTTGGATAAAATTCGAATTCTTCTCTTTGTCATCACCTATCCATACAAAATAGTGCCAAATAGATGCATTAGTTTGAGTGTCCTTTAATTAAGTTCTATTTATGTAAATAGTTGGAGAGATTTGTGAACCCATTTTGATATTTGTTTCAAGATGTTTTAGTTTGGAATTGGTATAAATACTCCACTCTTGGAAGCATTGAGGGTGATTCCATGACTTGGCTATAAGATTGAAACTTCAGAATAAAAGCGCTTGGAGAAATTTTTCGTGGCTTGGCTGGATGAGGATTTAAAGCACAGGACTTGTTGCAGGATTCATGTGTTGGAGAGCAGTTCAATAAGTGTTTCTACCCTTTCTCTGAAATTTTCTATCAGTCTATAATACCATCATATCCATTCCTAAATAGTTTGCATAAGAGATTGAAATAGAATTTGCTTAATTTTACTCTGTTTCCAAATGTTATTATTTTTGATGTTTTCCTCTAAATTAGTTATAAGCATGAATTCTTAAATGCTCTTGCTTTACTAATTTAAACATTGTTGGTTACTATAACAAAGGATTCTTCATTGTTCTTTGTTTGTAGTCATTTCATTTCTTTCTTTTGGACATGGTGAAAGACTCTTAGTTGCCTTTCATCCCTTCAAATTCATCCCATCCACTTTAAATTTTAAGGATTGTTCTCTGTCTAGCTATCTTGCCCTGTAATACCATCTTGTGCTTAGAATAGAAATCCAGTAAAGACATCCTTTGACTCCATAGCCCAATGGACTGAAAGCTCTCATTCTTGCCCTTAGTTTGTGGATTCCACCATTTTCCCAAAACAAACTCTTGAATCTATAACTAGCCTAAAACCTTCCAAGAACAAAGATAAATCATAAAAAGAGAGCCCTCTCTGGATGCAGATTGGCTAGATTCTGCATCTAAAAGGTTGGTTTGTGGTTACCTCGGGTATACTTTCCTCTTACACAACTTCTAGGAAAACCTGAGTGATAACACCATCATGAAGCAATTCACTGACATTTTTCCTGGGAATGTGGCGATCTTAAAACCTATGATGCAGGCATGATTCAGCATAAGATCCCACTCGAAAAGAACACCATCCCTTTTAAGCAAAAAATAATACCTATCAACCCTCTCTTATCGCATTTCGTTGAGAAAGAAATGAAGAAGTTGTTGGCTGCCAAAATCATAGTCCCCGTAAGGTATTCAATCTGGATAGCCAACCTTGTGGTGGTAAGAAAGAAAAGTGGAGAAATCAAGCTTTGTCTCGACTTCAGAAATCTGAAGAAGTGCTCTAAAAATGATAACTATCCACTAACCAAGATGGAACACTTGCTGCAAAGAGTTTCAGGGGATAGAGTCATGTATTTCTTAAATGGATTTTCAGGTTACAATAAGATAGTCGTACATTTTGAAGATCAGGAAAAGACCGCCTTCACTACTCCTTGGGGCACTTTCATGTACTCCAAGATGCCTTTCAGACTGACGAATGCTGGGGCTACTTTTTAGAGGGCCATGGAAATAGCCTTTGTGGTAGAAAACAACAAGTTTGTCCTTGTTTATATTGATGACATAACAACCTTCTCCAGCAGCCACAAAGACCATTTACAACATTTAAATAAGGTATTCCTAAAGTGCAGACAGTTTGGAATCTCAGTAAACCTAAAGAAGTCATAGTTTGCTCTAAAAGAAAGCAAACTTCTAGGACATATTGTTTATGCTGAAGGTGTGAAGATTGATCTGGCAAGGGTTCAAGCCATTAAGACATTGTGCATCCCAAGGTCAAAGAGGTACATTCAATCCTTCCTGGGTAAGATTAACTTTGTAAGGAGGTTCATTCCAAACTTTGTAGAGCTAGTAAAAACATCACTTCCATGCTGAAGAATGGGTCAGAAATAAAATGGACAACTACTCCAAGAAGCTCTTTGAAGCCATCAAGCAAGCTATCATGGAAGCTCCCACTCTAATCAGCGCAGATTACACTAAGGAGTTTTGCATTTTATCTTTTTCCTCTTATGATACACTTCTAGCAGTTCTGTTGCAGAAGAATGATGAAGGAATAGAGCACTCCGTGGCCTTTTTCAGCAAAGCTCTAAGGGATGTTTAACTAAGGTATTACCTTATTGAAAAGCAAGCTCATGCTCTCATTAAATCTTTAAAATCATTCAGAATTTATATTTTGCATTCCAAAGTAGTTGCATATGTACCTTCATCCTTAGTAAAGGATATCTTAACTTAGCCAGATATTAATGGAAAGAGGGCAAAATGGATTGCCAAATTCATAGAATTTAAGATAGAGGTGAAGCCCACTAAGCTTGTAAAAGGCCAGGGCCTGGCTAACCTTATGGCTAAGGAAAACTGCTGCTTATTAGACATAATTTGCATGGGTCTAAATTTAGATGATAAAGAGAAAAACGGAGCAGTAGAAAGGAAAAAGCAAAATCAGTCTTTGGCTGAAAATATAGCCACATGTGAATGGTATTACAACATAGTTCATTCTCTGGAAAAGCTAGAAGTCCCTCCAGGGATTAGCTCAAGTCAAGCTCATGCCATTAAACTCATATCAACCAAATTCTGTGTTAATAAAATCTACTCTATTAGAAAGACCCATTAGCAATCCTCTTGAGATGTCTAGAGAAAGAACAATCTATGAAGGTCATACACCAGTTCCGTTCTAGCATCTGTGGAGGGCATCATTATTGGAAAACCACAACTCACAAAATCTCGAGGGTTGGATATTATTGGCCTACTCTATTCTCTGATGTGTTTTCTTTTGTAAAAGCTTTTGACAAGTGTCAGAGGTTTGTAGGAAGACAGTAGCTAAAATCTCTTCCTTTGAAGCCAGTATTTCTCAATGGTCCCTTCCAGCAGTGGGGCTTCGACTTTATAGGTGAGATCAACCCACATTCCAATGGCTAACACAAATGGATTTAAGTAGCCACCAATTATTTCACCAAGTGGATTGAGGCTATACCCACTAAGAATGCCAATCATCAAGTTGTCAAAAAGTTCTTGAATGAGAATATTTTCACTAGATTTGGTTTCCCAACCATACTAGTCACTGATAATGCAATAGCTTTCAAGGAAAAAGAATTGATGGATGTGACTAAATCCATGGGCATTCAAATGGTGCATTCTACCTCATATTATCCTCAAGGAAATGGCCTAGCAAAATCATCTAACAAAAGTCTGGTAAGGGTAATAAAAAAGCTATTAGAGGACAACAAAAGGAGCTGGGATTCGAAGCTGAAGTTTGCACTATGGGTTGACAGAGCTACCATCAAAAAATCCACAGGGAATTCCCCACTCAAACTGGTTTATGGTGTTGATGCTATTTTCCCCATCCAGTTCATTCTTCGTATGGGTAAGTTCTTGCAAGGAGAAGAAGGTGAAGAGAATGTTATGGTAAGAAGAATGAATATCCTGGTTGAACTACAACAGATTAGAGAGCAGTTGGTTAAGATGTCAGAAGCTCATTAGAAGAAAATCAAAGAAACTTTTGAAAGGAAGGAAAAGGTGGACAATTTCCAAGTGGGTGATTGGGTGCTTAAATGGGATGCATTTAAGGAAAAGAAAAGTAATCATGGCAAGTTTGGCTCCTTATGGACAGGTCCTTTTATCATCGCTCAAATTCAGTAGAACAATACATTCATTCTACATAGCCTGGAAGGAGGAGATACTCTTGGTAGCCCAATAAATGGGCGGTTCTTGAAACTTAATTTCATTTAAGGCTTTGAAAGCGTTGTCATTGTAAATATGTATTTTAGTTTTTATTTCATTACAAAATAGACTCCATTTCCAATGGAACACTAGAAGGAAGATTTAATTTTTGTTTTACAGGAAACTCATTGATCTAAAATCCTTGAAACCTCACAGGGAGGATTTCATCCCCAAAAGGAGCCAATGTTAGCTTCACTAACAAAAGGCCCAAAATTGGGTCCATACATGTCCCAAAAATCTTCAAAGTTGCTTAAAAAACAACCCAAGGGATCCATATATACTCAAAAGCACTCCCTTAGTCTTCAAAAATGCTAAAAAATCATCCATCGATTGAAATGAGCAAGGGAGGAAAGCCCTTGGAAGGGTTGAAAATCAATATCCGGAGGCGAAAACCAAAGGAAAATAGTGAGAAACCCACAAACGCAGGCTTAAATAGAGAAGGAACAACCACTGTTAGATTTGACCAATCAACGACCCAGATCTAGGTGGCTAATGGCAATCAGCCAAGTAGAGGGGATAGTTTACAAGTGGGCACATGACACCGTCGATCAACGATCGCCTATGATTAGGTTGCCAGGTCGCATTGACGGGGAACATATGCGGTGATATATATATATATATATATATATTATATATATATAATATATATATATATATATTATATATATATATATATATATATATATATATATATAAGGCACGATTATTGAGCGATCAACAATTGCGATGGGGTCACATTTCTATATTTCATTGGTGCTATACCATAAGGTGGGGCCTATGCACAGGTGCAAGTGTGATGTGATAGCTGGACCCAACGACATTATAGTGGGCATTTCATACATTTTGGCATTTGTGCCTAGGCCATTTTCAATGTATTTGGTATATTTTCATTATATAAATGAAAATACAGAGGAAACCTGGAGGCCTTGTGATTGTGATGAAGCCCAGACCCGAAAGGGTCCGGGAAGTCATATATATAACATTTGATGTCCGTCGACGGTAATTTTCCCGTGTTTTTAACATTTTAGGCATATTTCAAAATACAAAGGAAAATTTAAAACAAGCAGGATTTCGGGTGGGCCGTGGGTGGTAAGTGGTTTAGGTCGAGCTCCGCTCGATGCCATACAATGGCTACCACATGTCTAAGACAAGGAGAGAGAAAAATTCCCTCATTAGGTGGTTAACTCTACAACAAAGGAGGTGCCCAAATGAATCATCATTGTTGGATCAGGGACTCCCAGATCAAAGACGGAGACATGTTGTCATTGCAAAGGCAGATCCAAGAGGGGAATAATCCATTTCTAAGTATTTATTGAGTCCAAAAAGGACAAAGGTAGGCGGGGTTTCCACAGTGTCACTATATTTTCTGTTAAAAAAAAAACAGTCATGTATTAACAGAAAGGGGCCATTTAGAGGGATATACAGGCCTGAAGACCCATTGCACAATATAACAAAGCCTGGGAGACATATTTTCAAGAAACAAGAGCCTGGAGAGGGAAAAAGAAGGGCCACAACACGCTTTAACCCAAATCAAATAAGATCACGGAGCATCAATAGCACAGACAATAAAGCACCACACCAACAAACATTATGGGGTAGCTTGGGCATGAGAGATCTCCCAAACAGTGTAACAACTACCCAAAATATCTAAATGTGGTTATTCCTCTGTCACAAGAGGAAAACCACCGAACCATGCTTTCCTAGAGGGCATCAAATCAGTTAAACAATGCATAGCAGGTAGAGTAAGACTTGGAGCTTTTTAAAGATCTCAGGAGCATTGTAAACAGGCTATAAATAGCTATTAGTGAGATGTAATAAGCGTTCAACTTCTGGAGATTATTCCTTCTCTATTCCTTCAAGTTGCTCATCTTCATTCTAAAAGTATAAGCTTATTTTACCATTATATGTTCAACATCCATTCTCTTTGTTGTTTTATGCTTGCACTTGAACAATTTTGTTCATGCTTCCTTGTGTCTAAGGCCAGATAATTATCATCTTATCTATACTTTAATAACTTAGAATTGCAAGCTTTTCTGTTGCCTGTAGCTAACCATTCATATGTGTTCATATATGCTTCTACCAGTATAGTCAGTATTCTCTTTTGCTACCTGTAACTAGTCATTCATTTATGTTTATATATGCAAGCTACTGATATAGTTAGTATTCTCCATCTATCCATTAAATCTATAAACTATTGAGCATTAGTGGTTTAAATCCTTGCATTTTCAAGGGTGTTCATGCATGCCTTAAGTGGTAATAGAGCTGAAATAATCATCTAACTTAATCCAAATGATCATCCATTCCAATAGTTTTGAGAGCAATATTGAAGATTATATGTTACCGAGAATCTCCAAGTTGTAACCTAGGAGAGTTTCCTAGAGTGCTAACACCAGCAACTAGTAAGCCTCCTGATAGCCCGGACTATGCCTTGCACATTTTTGGTAGTCAGTCTCTTGACCTCCCGGCGGAAATCGCGCAACCTTCATGATCAGTCACATAGGTATCTTGCAATTCAATTCTCAAGTTTAGTTAGTTTTCGACTAACAGATTTGTTTCCATGAGTGTTGCTATGTCTCCAAGCATCTCACGTGTTCGTTTGTCTCTCAGTTGAACAGGTACAATGGCCTGCATGAGAGCAGAGTCAAAGGACACTATTGAGAGCACAACAAGGTTGCACACAAGCAAGTCTCTATGAGATTGCCTACGTATGAAAACATCAATTTGGTCATAGACAAGGACATCAAGATACTATGGTATCAACATCACAGTAAACAACACCATTAGTAGCAGCACAAGGCAAGACATCCACATGTGGCAAGTGCAACAGGAAGGTTGCTAATAGCATAGAGGCCAAGAAAAGTTGCAAGTTCAAAGCAGATACACTAATGAGGAAAGCATCTTTGGAGATTGAGACTATGAGGTGACAGTTGACATGAGCATCGCGCGAAGGTAGAGAAAGGAACATACAAGGAGTCTCATGTGCTAAATTAACAAATTAAGGAAGAACAGGAGTTGCATAGACAAGAGAATGAGTTGCAATAGGAACAAGCACAACAGGGGCACAACATGCACACACAGATGAAATTGTGCCTCGACAAGTTATAGATCCATGCCAACATCTCGCATGGAGTAGCAAGCTGAGTAGCGTTGTTGATCACATGCAAGGGAATTCATCACCATGCACGTCATTGGGTGCATGTATGCGATGCCAACAATTTGGCACACTCACCGAGGTGACGACAAGAAGCAAGTCCAACTAGAGCTGAACATGTATTTTAAAAAGTTGATGCGCACAACTAGCAACACATTCCTGGAGATCAGTGTAGACATTATGCATCAATATGTTATCGCTCCAGTCGGACCTAGGATGACCATGCACATGCTATTAGCCGAGTTAGACACTGGGGCCATATCAGTGTACCTGGATGCAATCGAGGAAAGAGTTTGCTTTTAGCAGGATGTCACCATTGAGTGCATGGACACCATCACGGATGACCAAGCTTGGCATCAGTTTGCCACGATTGACCACCACAAGGATGTCAAAGAGTTGGTCTCACCACAACAGTCTGAGTTTTATTGATGTCTTGCATGGCTTGCTCAAGCCTATTTTTGTCTCACATGGGTACATGTGCAATTTGTATGGAACATCTTGTGAAGTGGAAGTTCAAGTGTTGATAGTTGAATGTAACAACCATAGAGTAGTTGAAGGGTCATGAGGGTAGGCGAATAGTCATAAAGGGGAATGTCAAGGGTCCCCCCACTTTTTGCTATATATAGTAACTCATAACTCATTGTAGAGGCTTTTAGTGAGCCAAGCTTCCAATAGGAGTATCTTAGAGAAAGCTTGGACAACATTGTAATGAGCCTTGGCTTATCCTCTATGCAGAGCTAGTATATCTCTTAGGAGGAGCATGCGACATTGACTATAATGTTTCGCTGTCAGAACTAGTGGTTGGTGATGGATGTATTTTATGACTAGAACTTACACTTCTTAACATAACAAAGCCAACACCTTTCATGCATATGTCGTATTGTATTCGAGCTATCTTGTTTACTCTAAATGATATATGTATATGTTTTCTTACGCATGCATGTATGGAATATTTTGTATAAATATGTATGAATCCTACTGAAATGTGCTAATTGGTTTAACCATCACTTTAGATTCTTAGCTAAATTGCTTTCCAGTTTGTGATGCATCTTCACTTGTGTGTTCCCTTCCAAGTCACATGCTATTATAGGTTTCCAAGGGGTGCACTCACCCCACTTGTTGTGTGTTAGAGCTGTTAATGAACCTTCCTTGACTTGCCACAACTGTCACACTCTTGCTACCAACAGGGACATCTTACTTGCCTTTGTGTGAAATCGTGGTCAAGGCGATACCGTACAACCGACTGCTGGGACTCCTACACCAAACGGTGTGAGGTCTAATTGGGACTTATTACCAGGGGGATCCCCTGACATGTTGGTAGATCCAACACCATCAAAAGTTTGGTGCTAGAAGGAGGTCTAGATGACAAGATGAGTCCTCCCATCTATTTTGAATCTCTATATACCAATCATGACTAAGTACAGAGTTTCTCTTTCGGATTGTACGTCTTATGGAAATGAATTCCTTATCTCAGAGTAGCTCTCAGATAACTCTTCACATAAAACATAGGATAGTGGATGCCACATAGCCTTGGTTAGGCATGCATTCAACATTGTAGTCTCATGTGAAAGACATGGAATCTTTGAAGAATACATGACTTGTGCGTTTTTCATCTACACACTTTGAGGGCACCCAATGCATTGGTGTGCCACGCTACCTAGAAAATTTATTCATTATCTTGGTCATTTGGTTGTAGAGATAGACCATGTGTACAATCACTTTAATTGTAACACTCAACAAAGAAATTATGGAATTACGAAAAGAACCCGATGAATTTGTTGAACAATTTTACGCACGCTTTTGTAATATTGCATACCGATTTCCTGAAGATGAAATTGATTGGGAATTCTTGATGGAAGATTTTAGTATCTTCTTTACATATATGAAAATCAACAATTTTTTAAATCATTCATATCCCTCTCAACACACTTCGGTGATGGAGCTGTGAAATCAAAGGAAGGCACAATTGCTATCACATGTGACTGTCCCCCTTCACTTCATCAGACAGCTCCACCACTGCAAAGTGATGTGAGATATTATGGACACACATCTGTTGAACTATCACATCCTCCCAACCCACCTCCTCCTAATATCTACGTATATTTAGCCTGAAAGGCTGTTGGTTGTCAGGTGGATTCATTCCCTCAACCTCCATCCCCACGTTCTGTTGATCCTCCAAATTGTACTGTCTTGTGTTCTTCCATTCTAAATCCTCACATGTTGTGAATGAGGATCAAGTTGTTGACGGATTTGGTGTTATGTAGCCAATATGTGCCATCATTCATGATGAGTGCATGTGGAAATCTAAAGAATAGCCTGCAGTGAAGGATGAATCCCTTCCAACCGTGCCTCATCCGCTTTATCCAAACATCCCTTCTGATTCTGACACTTCTCATTTCCCCTGTGAAAAATCAGTTTTGGATGTTTCTACTTTCTATCATTCACAGGACACGTTGGATGTGAGTCTGTCATTACATTGTAGAGAGGACACATCTTCCTCTAGAAATCTATCCTATCTGTCATCTGTCATTTCTGAAAACACAGAGGCTGAACATTCTTGCTTCTCATTTACCTCTCTACATGATTCATCAAATGATGAGGATGCCAACAAACATCCTGAATTTTATAATCTTGGTTATCAAGATATCTTAGCTTATTCATCAAATCATGATGTTGATTCAATCATTGTTAATCTATCTAAGACACCGGTCTACAATGATCTATCCATTGATGAAGTCTAAACCCCCAGAATGTCGACGCACTTTAGCCTGAGCTGATGGTTATGTCAGGCCCTTGCTGTCTTGAGGTTGGTTTCAATTCCCATCAAGAAATTGGTGAAACACGTAAGGCTCCTCATTACTCTCTTATTTGCATTGAAGATCAATCAAACACCTAGATTTTTCTTCCTCCACTTGAAATACAAGATCCCATCGCTCATGCACTAGAGGAATCTTACACAACATGCACACTTGCACAACGAAAATGGTCTACCTTTCTCATGTTTTCTTGCATGTCATAGTTAAGAGAATGCATACACTCAACATCTACACACAATGTAACACAATAATGTTGGATTTGTGGGGCCTGACCTAGGTCCAGCGTCAGTTAGCCAAACAAATCCCAACACTATTGGCCCTTTCGACACTAGCCCATGGAGCGCAGACTAAAGTGTCACCTGAAGCAGTATGGAGGGATGCTAGAACCAAGTTTTTTCACCCTGAGATGGTCATGATGTTAGTTTTATAACCTCGGCTCCTACTTTCACACAGGTCATTAAGCCTTAGGGCTCCGTCAGTCTACCCTTTATTCCTCCCTTCAGTACCTCCGCAAAGGTGTATGATTAACCTTCCGTAGCCTTAACCCATGATCCAGGTACTTCCACGTAGCTATGACAACATATTTTATAGGTTCCCATGTTATCTTAAGTGTTTTACTTATCTTACTAATCAATCACAGCCAGCATCGCGTAAACTGATATCCTTACTTGAGTTCAATTAACCTATGCAATCACATATATTCACGCATCACATAAACATTTTAAATTAAACCCTAAACCAAATACATAGTAATTGTAGAATACTTCTCTTTATTGATATTTTTAAGTTAATACAGACTCTATCTGCCCTATGCACACAATTGTTGGGGTCTGCACACTTAGATGCGAACTTCCACCCTAGGTCTCTGCGCACTCAGCTGCAGAGCCTCTACGTACACTAAGACTCTAGAGCACTTAGACTCCAATGCTTCTCTTCTTACTTCATCCTTCACTACTTAACTACTTAGAGCTTACTTACTTAGCTCCTCTTTATACAATCCCATGGTCCACGGATCATGGGTGGATCTTTACAGTCGACTTTACACTTTACAAAATAAGGGTGGACAACCCTTCATGACTGTTGACAACATCATGCTCTGCGACCACAAAATGCGGATACTTTATAACTTTATTAAAAATTGTCCCAAAACATGTACTTTTAGCCCCAAAAATATCCTTGGTAGAACCTATTCCCAACAGGCCCCCAACAGAAACATGGTGACCTGCCCTTGAGTCACTCTGTCGGCATAGAGATCTTGGTGCAAAGACCTCCTAGCTCAATCTATATGATGACAACCTCGGCGGTGCACTATGAGGCTGCCTACTTCACTTCTTGAACCAACTGCTATGTCACATGTCCTGTACTGTCAGCTTGAAGCTTTTGCTGTGTCGCTCGTAGATTAGCAAGCTTGCCTTCAATAGAGGTCATGACTGAATAAGCCTCATCCAAACAGGGCTTCAAGCGTGCCTTCAGTACTTCTTCTTTGTGCTGTGCTACATCTACCTCTTATTTCATTATTTTGGCCTCCTGCATCTTCTCCAGTCTTTGCATGTCAATGACCATGTGCGTTGTACCTTTTAATTCATTACAGTGTTGTTGTAGTTCTCGTGCTTTTGTCTCTAGCCACTATATAGTAGGATCCTTTTGCAGGCTCACCAGGACCTCGAACGAATGTTCAAATAGCCATGTGGAGTCTGCTACTGCAATGTCTACCACCACTATCACCTCTGTGACAATGGTTGAAAATTGCTCCTTTACTTCTGGTGGAGTTGAAGGTTTGGCCTTCAACTATAAATCTATAATTTGTAGGCTTAGCTCCAATTGAACCTTAGCCATCTCTTTGCAAGCTTTGCGCACCCCTGTAGTAAGCTTGTAGACCTCTTCATCTGCCTCCGTATCCTTAGGAATGGCCTATTTGGGGACCATTTGACAGGCTTCCCTCATAGCCTTAATCATGCACATATTCATGTTTTAAGGTCCACCATGGAAGTGAGGGAAATGTCTCGCTGCAGGGCCATCTGCTCATTATTAATCTACTTCTCATTGATTACCTGTAAAGTGCACTGTTCATGGGCCCTTAGTTCTGCGATCACTCCATCCTGCAGTAGGTGGAGCACCTCACTAGGGAGAGTTGTCAAGTTCAACCCCACTCCCTTGAGGGCACTATCAATGGGCCGGTCAACTTCATTTTCAATGATCAATGCTCCATCCGGCAGCATATCGCTCGGGAGTCCTTCACACGCAGCATCGCGTCAGCCTCTGAAGTACCAATAGCGAGGTTGGTGGACATTGTATAAGACTGTGATGCACAAATCTATAGATCCTGCAGACCCATATAGATGGCCCCCAATAATTATTTTTGTTACTACTTGAACTGCTGCAAGACCTCCATGGTGACATCCCACACCTTGTCTCCAATGTCATGCAAATCTCCCTCTTTTAGGGTGATCGGGTCCAATGATGTCTTGATGGCCTTGGATTTCTTCTGCCGCCCCACTTTTTCTTGTTCTCTTGGATGTTTGATGTGGTCTAGTGTCATCTGTGGGTCCGCTGCCTGCTGCACTATTTTCTCATCCATTTCTCGTTCTGTTTCGGGCGAAGGCGACCTCACACCTTTGCCAGAGCCATGCTTTGTTTCACTTGTTTGCTTTTCCACCTGTTGGGCAGCATCATGCTCTACCTAGGCCTTGTCAGCGGCCTTCTTCTTCCTCTTCTTAGCTACCTGTACCATCATGAGCTTGGCCTCCTTTTTGTGCTACGCGATGGACTTTCTTGACCCCACTACCAAGTCTAAGGTAGTGCCCCGCTCTGTCAGCCAGCGATAAAAAACTGCATCAATCAAATAACCCATTTCCAGGTAAGGTAATTCATACCATGTCTAATCAACGTCCTTTTTGTAGCTTTTAACCCCGTACAGAAATTACCTGCATACGAATTCTAAATCATAGGAAAAATAAAAATGCAAGAGCATAACACATAAAACACATATACACAGAGATTTCCCACTGGATCTCAAAACCGAGACTAC
>APFE030532878.1:0-12017 GCA_000404065.3 Pinus taeda
TAATATGAAATGGGGGGTTGTTTGCAAAGCACAACAATTGGCGATTCACTGGGAGAACTAGTTATCTCTGGAAAAATAAAAAATACTTTAAAACTTTTTCGAAATAGAGTTCCAATCACAAGGAAAGTTCTGATATAACTAGGTATCTATGTATTCTGAATATTACAGAAATAATTTTGATAACTTCCTCCTTTTGATAATTTAAGATTGATACATTTAAGGTTTCAAATAAGCCTTGATTGGTTTATTAATAGTAAAAATAGAAAAGTCTCTCCAAATCAGCTTTTATAGTATACTCGCCTGTCATAGGTAGAGCCTCTACTGCCAGCAAACATTTATAGTCTCGACAGGGATACCTTTTAACCATGTAATTTTCCATTGTCCCATCCAATCAAGAGTGTGATTATCAGAACATATTTTCATATTTTGTTCATTTTTCCTTTTGTTTTTTGAATTCTTTTATAAGATAAAAAGCCGCCCTGGTTTGGTGGCCAGCTATTGACAATGCCACTCACTGGTAGTAGTCTAACTGAACAAGCTAGCTCGTGATGAGAGTCCTTGTCTTGAGATTTCAAGCCATTACCCTGTTTTGGTAGGCAGTATTGGTAAGGTCAGTTAAGCTACTTCCCTATGAATGTAGTAAGCAGGCTTGTGATAAGACCTCTTATCTTTAATATCTTTATATTTTAGAATTACACTCTGAAAAATCATCCTCTTTAATGAATGGGGTGGACAATCACTTCTTTGAGAATTGATGGATGACAGGTTGGGAGTTAAAGATGCTGATATTGAATCGACTTCTATTCCTAATATAAATGACCTTTTGGGACCAATTTGAAAACAGAAAATGACCCTCATTACTTTTATGCTCTAAGGAGGAATTGATCAAACTTAATCTGTGATTTCAGGATAGAATGATACCTAATTTCCCATAAAGTGTTCCTTTTTGGTTAAAAATTCTATTGTTTGAAAGCAAGTACTTATGATACTTCTGTGAGACAACTACTTAAGTGTAGTGAAAGGTCAATAGAATATGCCTTAAAACTTTATTTTTTAAGAACCTATAAAATAAAAAAATCCTATGAAAGTAAAGGGAGAAGGGGTTACCTCCTCAATTGAAGAATTTTTTAAGAATTAGGCCATTTACGGGGAGAGACTCCCTCACACCTGTTAAATATTGCAATAGAAAGGTTGAATGGCCTATTTTCTCGTAAATCTGAAATGGTCCAAGCCACAACTTTTGGAACTTGGTGTGTTTGCCTTTGTCCTCGTGGACTTTATCCCATTTCAGAACTAAATCGCCAACTTGGAATTGTTTTGATCTTGATGAGGCCGAATCAAAAGCTGCTTTGATGATTTGCTGATGCTTGGCATGGGTATCTTTGGCCTTGTCTCTCTCTTCTTCTAGCTTTAGGATTTGATCATATCTGAGCTAAATAGAAGAGGAAGGAGCTTGTTCGATGAACTGCACTAGGGCTAAAGAGGGTAGAACAAGATTTGTAGGTAATATTGCTTCCTTTCCATATACAAGATTGAACAGAGAGGTTCCTATGGAATCTTTCTCAGTTATCCTATCGGCCCATAATGCGAAGACTAATGATTTATGCCAATTCCGATGATTTTGTTCGATTGTTCGTTTGATAATTTTGATCAGATTCTTGTTAGTGGACTCTGCTAAACCATTACCTTGAGGATAGTAATTAGCAGAATACTTTAACTTAAATCCTCTTTTAATAGCAAAATCAATCATAGAATTGCCTGAAAAATAAGAAGCATTATCAAATACAAGAGCAGTCAGAACACCAAACCTGGTAATAATGAATTGGTCAATGAATTCGATGATCGCTTCAGAATTTGCTGTCTTCAAAGGGTCTGCCTCAACCCACTTGGTGAAATAGTCGGTAGTCGTGAGAATATACTTATGTTGCTTTGAAGAAGGTGGATTAATTTCCCGGATGATATCCAGTCCCCATTGATCAAATGGTTGTTCAATGTTAACTGGTTGTAAAGGGAAAGTTGATTTTCGTTGTCTTCCACTAGCAGTTTGGCAATTGAGGCATTTCCTTACATACTCGTGGGTGTCTCTAAAAAGGGTTGGCCAATAGTATCCAGCATGAATAATCTTGTGAGCTGTTGTGTCAGCTCCAAAATGTCCTCCTGCTGGTCCATCATGTAACTCCTGCAACACCTTTTGAGCTTCAGTTTTTTCAAGGCATCTCAGCAAAATGGAATCATAATTTCTCTTAAAGAGTACATCATCAATAATTGTAAAAGTTTTTGCTTTTAATCTGATGGCCCTTTTGCTTTTGTAAGATAAATGAGGAGGAGCATGACCATTTTTTAAATAAAATATCAAATCTGCATATTGAGATTCTGAATCAGTGACACTTATCTGATTGATTTCTTCAGTTGGACCAGTGTCGCTTGACTTAGGAATGTTGGAAGCTCCTGCCAATATCCTGCAAAAACCTTGACCTCTAACAATCTTTGCTGGCCTGATTTCTAAGTCATATTCTTGAAGCGCTGTAACCCAGTTTGCTCTTTTTTCACCTAATTTTTTTTGTAATAATAGTTGCCTAACAGCTGGGAAAAGGAACTATCACTTTTGTGTGGGTTTTGAGGAGAAAAGGTCGATAATGTTTAACTGCTTTAAACACAGCAAAGGCTTGTTTTTCTATATCAGAATAATTCAATTCGGCACCCTGAAGATTTGAGCTAAAAAATGAGATAGGTGCCTCCAAATTGTGATCATTTAGTTGGGTAAGTACTGCTGCATATGAAGAATTTGATGCGATAGTATACAAGGTGAAAGGATTAGAGAAATTTGGAGTGATTAAGGAGGGGGTGTTGATAATGGATTGCTTTATCAAATCAAAAGCTTCTTTTTCTATTGATCCCCACTTAAAGACTGCATTTTTCCTAATCATTGCCTGAAGGGGCAAAATAATTTGAGAAAAATCAGGTACAAATCTTTTAACAAAATTAATTTGGCCAAGAAATGACTGCATCGATTTTTTATTATGTGGGAATGGGATCTTAGAAATCTCTTTGATCCGATCAGGATCAATATAAATGCCATCCCGAGATACAACAAAACCTAGGAGTTTCCCTTGATCAAGAGCAAAGAATGACTTTTTGGGGTTTAGAGAGATTCCATACCTTTTACACCTTTTAAAGATCTAGTTTAAGTCATGAAAATGATTGGACCTCTTTTTAGAAAACACAGTTATGTCATCTAGATAGATGACTACTGATCGATTAATCAATCCCCTAAAAGCGGTATCCATGGCTCTTTGGAAAGTCGCTCCTGAATTTATAAGTCCAAAGGGCATCTTTTGATATGCATATGTCCCCCATTTTGTTCTAAATGTTGTTTTAAGTTGGTCATCAGGATGAACCAAGACTTGGTTGTATCCTGAAAAACCATCTAGAAAAGAGATCAATTCAGAACCTGCCATTGATTGGAGTATTTGCTCCATAGTAGGCAATGGGAAATTGTCTTTCAAGCTTGCTCTGTTCAGATTCCTGAAATCGATACAAATTCGAATGTCGCCATTCTTTTTCCTGACAGGCACCATATTAGAAACCCAATTGGAATGCCAGACCGGGAAGATAATCTTGGCTTTAAGGAGTTTGTTAAGCTCCGATTTAATCTGAATTTCCAAATTGGGGTGTATTTTCCTTAACTTCTGCTGAATAGGTTTTTGATCTGGAAGCATTGGAATTGTATGCTGGATAATAGATGTGTCATAAGTCTTTAATTCATCATATTTCCAAGCAAAAATGTTTTTATTCTTTCTTAACAGTTTAACAAATGCTTCTTTCTCTTCTACAGAAAGTCCTAATCCTAAATTGACATTATGAGGAGTCTGCTCAGTACCCAAATTTATCAATTCAAACCTTAGGGTAGAGCTTTGGATCTTTGTATTAGTTACAGGTTTAAACCTGTCTTTTATATCATAAAGATCTTCAAGTTTTACCACAGGTTTGGGAATTGCATTTTCTTTAGGTAATTCTTTTAATTGAGAGTCATGCTCATCTTCTTCAATGATTTGGTTGGTATAGGACTTTTCAGAAGTTAAGAATTGTAGTATATCATTATCATGATTAAATATTCTCCAATTAGTGATGTTATCAGGAATTGAAGGCCTGAAAATCAACTCTACAGAAAACCTATCTGGGTTGTAGTCTTCTGAGGGTAGGAGCTTGGAGGCTACATTGGCTAGTAAGTCAGCAGCTGAATTCTGGGACCTAGGAATGGAAGAAATGTTAAATGATAGAAATGCGAAGTAAGGTCTTGTACAAGCGATTGGTAGTGCTTAAGATGATTGGAAAGGCAATGGATTGCATTTCTAACCTGCTTAACAATAATTTCTGAATCGCCAAATACTTTAAGATATTGCACTGTAAGGCCGATTGCTTTATATAAACCTTGAACTAGGGCCTCATATTCAGCTGTGTTATTAGTGCATTCGAATTCTAACATACAAGATAGCATTGTCTTTTCTCCATGTGGACTAACCAAGATGCATCCTGCTCCTGAGCCTTCAGAAGACTTAGAGCCATCAAAATACAAAGACCAAAATAAAGGAGTATTCACATTAATATTTACAGCTTTCTCATAATCATTAAAACATCTAGACTTATCTGATTGTGAAAAATTTTCAATTTGAGATGTGAAATGATTAACTGAGAAAGGGGAAGGTTGAGCAACAAAGTTGCCAAAGAATGATTCTGATGAATAGTTACCCAAAATGTTGTTGTTGAAAGCTACAGGGTGGTTTTCTTGTTCGAAATCGGTAACTGTATGGGTCATATGTTTTTCTCGGTGTATCTTTATTTGATTTGGCTTACCTTTATAAGGAAGCCACATATGTGACCAATCAGTAGAAATGTACCCATGTAGTTTTTCGGACCAGTCTCTACTCAAAATCAAACCATAAAACTCAGGTATATCGGCTATAAGAATTTCAATCCTTTGTACTATTCTAGGGTCAGCCGACAACCTGATGGTTACAGAGTTGATTTCTCCAACAACCTGTACCTTAGTTCTGTCTAATTGAACAATATGGATGGCAGACTTCTGGGGTTCTATGTTCAATTTGGAACAAACTGAAGCTGGCATTATGTTAGAAAATGCTCCTGAGTCAATTAAACAGTTGTGTAGGTTTCTATTGTAGATTTCATAAGTTAAGAGAAATGGTGGAGTATGAGAGCTTGACCTGTCCCCGATTAGGACTGAATCTGTAGCTTCAACCATACCTGGAGGGGATTGACCTGAATCATTAGCAGCTTTCGAACTAGGAAGGGGAGTAGAAGGAACAACATTTAATTATTTAAGAAGTAACTTTTGTTGATGCTTTAGCTTGCTATGCTCAAACATGGTTATGTTGGCTTTGGTCTTTTTCATGTCATCAACAATGTTATATTCCATTGAATCAGATACCACTAACGTCTTAGAAGTTGAAGGGGAAGTAGAAGTTGTGGGCTGGTTTTGGGGGACTACTACAGGTGTTTTCTTTGGAGGAACTTTTTCTTTGGCGATAGTAGCATCTGCGCTCCTTTTCTTTGAAGTTGCCTGGACAGGTTCAGAAGTACTTTTACTCCTGGTAGTAACTGGGAAGGATTCTTCTTCATTATCAGTATCAGGATCAGGGAGTATGAAATCCCACATTCCATGACATTCAGCTACTTCTTCTTCATTGTCAGATGGTGGTGTTGTTTCTTCTTCTTCTTCTTCCTGGTCAGAATCTGCATTAGATATGACATTAGGTGGCTTTGTTCCTATTTTCTTGTAAGTCCTAAAAGGTCTTTTGCTTGATGTTTCAGCCACCTTCTTCTTTATATCAATCATTTCGTTGGACAGTGTTTTTAGGACTTTTTGTAGTCCCTCCATGTCATATGGGTCTTTTGGGTTTTTCTTTTTGGAATCTTCTTTAAAAGAAACTTTCTTAGCTTTTCTATCTTCCAAGGCAGCTTTCTTTTCTAAGGAATTGATGCATTTTTCCACATCAAGTGCTTCTTTCATGTTTTCTACTAAGGTAGGTTTCCCAGCCCGATCTACGAATATGGCTATATTGGCAGGTAGGGCAGTGATATACCATTCGCTCCGTATTTGTTCACTTGGTTTGGAAGCTATAGGGATTTTGTTAAGGAGTTTATTGAAACGAGCATTAAATTCCTTTATGGGTTCCCTATGTTCTATTCTCAGATTGGAGAGATCGTTAATCAAAGTTGCTAAAGATCTATCATCTCCGTACTTAGTAAGAAACTACTCTTGGCATGTATCCCAACTGGTAATAGAACCAGAGGGTAGGGAGAAATACCAGGATCCTGCTGATCCTTGCAAAGTATAAGGGAAGAGTCTAACAACAACATCTTCTTGTGTTACCCCTTTCAAGTTGACCAACAGCATGAAATTATTAATGTGTTCTTCGGCCTGAGTTCCATCATCTGGATTGAATTTGGGGAGCCATTTCTCAGGAGCATCTGGTAAAGGATGCAATGGTGCAGGCATGTTGACCGCACCAGGTCTAGTCCATGGATCTACCATTGTGATTCCAGATGAATGTGAAGTAGCTGATATTGAGGGGTGAGCAGATTGAGATGTTGAGGCTTGTGTTCCCTGGTGGACAACAATATGTAATGGAGGAGTGGGTGATTGACTTTGCAGATGGGGAGATGAAATGGATGACGTGGAAGAAAGTTCTCCACTATCAGACCCTTCAGTATATCTCTTGGTCCTTTTCCTTTCGGGTAAAGGGAACTCAGTGGGTTCTATACCAAGTTTTCCACTTTGGAGTCTGGTAAGCGGACGAGATAAATTGAACTGCGAAGTCGCACTGCTTTGTGATACCTCAGATCTATGTGGGGAAATTAAGAAGCTCTGAAGTTTGTGGATAAGAGACTGGACTTCAGGGGATTCTAGACTCAATTGTTCTGGAGTATGGTGGGCGTGAGCAGTGGTAGTTGATTCCTATTGTTCTTGATTGCGCGTTGGAGAACCAACATGCGATCGAGAATGACTAGGAGAATTGGAGGGAGAATTACTCTTAAAATGGCTTGTGGATTTGGGTTTGCTTGCCATTCATAGTCAAGGCCCTCCTTCTAGCACCAAAAATGTTGATGCCTTGAAAATCGCTGCACCAACATTGGGGAAACCACCCGGTTCGGACCTTAGTACAGCTCCTTTTCCGTTTGGGATAGTGGCTCCGACTAGGGGTAATGGGACCAGTTTCCCAGAAATAGATAGATGGGATGAATGAATACTTTGTAGATCACACTAGCGATAGGCAGATGACTAAAACTATTGACAGAAATATAAGTAAATAAAACTATCCCGGGAGTCTATTTGAACTTTAAGCGTAGCTTTTGATGTTCTATATCCACAAATACAATTATATAGATGACTGCATTTATATAGACATAGATATTAAATTATTAAAGATTGTTGTACCTAAATAGTTAGGTGCAGCGATTAAAGCGATACTACTGCACTTTAAGCATTCATACCATTAACGCATACATGATTAAAAATAAGGCATATCATATAAACACCCAGTAGTGGAATGAGTAAGATTTCCTGTTGTTGCGCATGCATACAATTAACGATAGCAAGAATGATTACACAACGAATTCACATACACAGAATGATTTCAAACAAAGATAGAAATACCATTTGAGTTGTATGCCACTCCCGATATCAATCGCTATGTTTAGCTTTTGCCTCAACGTATAAACATTCCTCAATCAATGACAGTAGTGCACAATTGAATCAAGAAATTTCTCCATTAAAGTAAAAGCGAACGGTCGAGTTTCATAAAAGAATAAAGGCTGAAGCACAATAGTGCAAGCTTCAGTCTATTAAGTCTATTACAAAATTTTACGACCCTTTATAAAGACATGAAAGGGTCTATAAATACTATGCTAATCTAAATATCTACAAAACAGAAAAGCTAACAAAGTTGATGTCAATAACTTCTTGATGCTATTTATGTTGGCGATCCGAGGAGCTGGAGGATGACTCATTCAGTCGGCTGTTTCCCTTTGAACCTGAGTTGATTGATGGCGAGCATCGGCTCAATTTTAGGAGGTTTGTTGAGCCGGGAGCTGAGCTGGGCCGCGTAGGTGGAGTCCTAGATATCGGGGATCATACATTGAATGGCATCGGTTAAGCACTTGAGGGCAGATCGTTGTTCATGAGGCTTGATAAGAAACCGCCAATATGTTTCTATGTTTAAAGTGTCGACCCCGGTAATTGACCTCGCTTTGCTCTCTAAATCTGGGTAGCACGTCTGCTCTAATGTATTTGCTGTAGTAATTTTCCCAGGAGTGCATTGGGAAATCATATTGGCCAGATAGAGAGTGTCATTTACTAGATCAACCAAATTACTAGCAGTTAATGCACATCTTGATGCTGCCCTTTCTGCCTTTAATACCTGTGTCTGCCATTCTGTAAACAATATGTTTTTATGGATCTCGAGTATCCTAGGCAAATTGGATTCCTTTCCTCACTTCCAATCTTGCCATTCCAGGTAGGTGGTGATTTCTTCTTCGGCTTGATTCAAGTCATCTCTCGCCTTTTCTACCTGCTCATTTACAGTTGTAGCTAACTCGCAGAGTGGTTCTGCTTGAGAGAGGGATTGAGCCAGGAGTTTAACTTGCGCTGTAAGTGCCTTGTTGATTAACATCGCCTCCTTTTTGAATTCTTTTATCTACGAATCTCCCTTGGTAGTCTCTAACTATGCTGTAATCTGAGCGATATGCTCATCCTTAGTCTTCAAAGATTGCTCATTTGCCGCTTTTAGTTGCTCCAAAGCCTTTGTCAATTCACTTTGTCTCTGGATGGCTGCCTGGTTAATCCTCTGTCTCTCCTCCTCCCATTGCTGCATCAATTGGTTGTTTATTTTCTGTTGTTCCACTAGCTGTTCACTTGTATGTACTGTCTGTTGTTGTTTCTCCGCTAATTGACCCTCGGCTTGCATTGCCCTTTGTCTAATATCCGCTAATTCCGCTTGCAATGTGGAAATTTCCTGGTCTTTAGTCTTTAGCAAAAGACTTACCTCTGATACCTTATCGATGGTGGCAGCTGAATAAGCTCCGGCATATTGTGACAGCTTGGTCAGATCATCAGAGGGATCCATCTTCTCTTTCCATACTATATTGCCCATGACTATTTGGTCGGGAAAGAGGGTAGGTTGATCAAGCCTTTGCCTCTTTCTCGATCGCTTCACCACGTCTCTGTGCCTTGGGCTGTAGAAGACGTTTAACGGAGGAATGTCTTCTACTTGGAGAGTGATTTGGTCGCTAGGACCTTTTGGGATTATTTCCACATTCATAGTTTTGGGTGGGCCGCTGGCTTTGCTCAAAGCCTGAGATGAGTTTTCATCCTGCACACTGCTGTTTTTAGGAGTATCAGTATTCTATGAATCCTTTCCTCCACCGGTAATGGTACTAAAATGCTGCCATTCATTTTGCAGCTCAGGGTCCATGACGACACCCTTGTTAGTATTGGTGGTGGTTTGTTTGGACTGGGACTCCTTTAACAATTGTTCTTGTTTTTCCTTCTCTTGATGCTCCTTTTCCTTCTGTCACATCTCTGCCTGCATCTTTCGCTGGTTGTCTTCCTGCTTTTTTCTCTGTCTATATTCCTCTTCTTTTCTTAAGCGTTCTGCCTTCTCTTTCTTTAAGAGTTCTTCTTGTTCCTTCCTTAAACGCTCTTGCTGCTCTCTTTTCAGCTTCTCCTCTTGGTTTTTCTTCACTTGTTCCTCGTGCTCACTGTTTTTGTTCTTCACTGCAGCAGGGGGATCTTTCTTTTGTTGCTGACCAGGCTCGCTTGATGATGCTTGGGTCGGCATTAATAGATCTAGGGGCAGAGTTTGCAACCTCTGCTCCCTGAGCTTATTAAACTCAGATAACCCTTCGTCATTATATCTTCTCCTGGAAAACTCTTTAGCATGACCTATTGATTGAGCTGAAGCAAAAACATCATCGAATATATCTTCTTTATGCTCAAATGTTGATAATTTGGCATGTTCGAGAGCGGCATATGCATATCTGTTTGGATCATATGCTCTATTCGGGATTATAGGAAGATTTAGAGCTTGAATTTTCAAGGCTTCTTTTTCTGCATGCTTTAAATCATGCAGGGTAAAGACTCCACATCTTAAAGGAAAAGTAGGCCAACCCCTTTTCTTCTCTTGCTTAAGAGTCTGTGTGGTACTCTTAGCTGTAAGTTGGTATGCAATTTCCCTTGCTAGCAACTTGTCAGGGACATATAAGGAGAGGACATGGGGATTGGCTTAGCTGCCATAGACTTTGACATAAGTAAAATATTCTTCCCCAAACCAACTACCCACTGCAGGCAAATCAAAAGAGGCTAGGTAGGATATCCTCGGAATAGGCTTATCAAAAATTGCATAATATACAGGAACCATGAAACCATTACAAATTTGATATAAATGATTCTTATGGGATGACTTCCACATCTTTCGATGGTAAATATGGATGGGCGAGGGGTCCTGTGTGGTCCACCTCCAACCAAGAATAGGGAATTCAGAATTAAAACACAGGGTATCTAAAATATAAGCGCTGTAGTAGAACGGAGGAATTATTCTCTCGATAACTCTGGTTTTATTCCTAAATTCACTAACAGCTAGGGCAAGTTTATCCGAAAGGATAGTAGCCCAATCCATAATCTAACTGTTGACTGCCGCCTCCATGAGGGGAACCATTTCAATGGTAAAAATTGCAGAATCGTGCAAATCCCATAATCTACACATCATTATAGCAGCATAGCAATAAGGAGAACACAAGGAGTCGACTGAGTACTTATCGGAGGATTCATGCTTGTGCTTATTTGGATTCTACCTCCAATCTTTGATGGGCTCAGACTCGATCTCATTCTCACTTGCGAATTTCTCCAGAAATGCGCTATTGTATACTTTCTCTGATTTAGGCAAATGATACATTTGCCTCAGATCTTCCGGTTTAAATGACCCAAAAATCCTTCCATCTTTTGCGACGAAAGTTCTGTCTGTGATAGGAATTTCTTCAATTGCCCATTTGATAACATCAGTATATGGGAGCATTTGTTCTCTTGCCGCTATTCTATGGAGGAAGGAATCGGCCAAGTCTTTGAGAGTGCACTCTGATTTCTTCGATGAATCTACGGTAGCTTCTTCTACCACCTGCTTCGGCTTCTCAGCCTCTAACAAATCATAAGTTCCTTGCCAAGTTGTTCTGGCAAGGCCCGCGCACATCGTGTCGGATATCAAACCCTTCTTACTATTTACTACTGCTTGTGGCGCAGCTGGTGGATTGATAACACCTGCAACTTTCTTTGACTTTTTACCCATTATGCCTGAATTGCTTTGAAAATCTGTATTCTGCACAGAGAGGCGATTTTGGGCGTAACACAGAGATAACAATGAAACTCACAGTTGATAGTAAAATAGAAGAAGAACGTTGATATGCTTTGCGTTTATTAGAACGGCGCGGAGACGATCTATAGGCAGATCCGAGGGTATGGATTCATTTAAGGGACCGTATAAAACCTACCACCTTATAAATGTTCATTATTCCAATATGTGGTCAAAAGATTACTCAAATCATGCAATGGGCGTACTGGCGGCCGAGCGGGAATTATTATGCCTTAACTGTCATTAATTCGGGCTTTCCAATCACTTTAACGGCTTCTTGTTGAGAACTGTGCCTTATCGCATCGCATCAGGCGGGGGCGCATGGCTAGCTTTAACAATACTTTGAATATTGTCGATCGCCGATTGCGATATCGCATCAGCGAAAGGCATATGCGCATTAAGGGTTCAACAGAGGGAGCCGCCGATCGCCGATTGCGATATCGCATCGGCGAAAGGCATATGTACAATGCTTGCAATACAGAGGGGATTGTCGATTGCGATATCGCCGATGGCTTTATCGCATCGGGGTTTTAATGAGGGGTGTGTTAGTGGTGCACAAGGGAATTTTCCGATTGTGATATCACCGATAGCTTTATC
>APFE030532878.1:12136-24308 GCA_000404065.3 Pinus taeda
GGGGGGGGGGGGGGGGGGAGCCTTTTGATTGTTTAGTGCATCCTTTATGTTATTGCGATATGCGATCTTGCAATCGCTTTATTGCGATAAACACATATTTGCTTTATTTCCATTTTTTTAAAGAGATATTGCTTTAAAGGTTGATTTTATAAAGCGCTCCTTTGATTTGTTGGACTTTGACAAAGTAAGAGTTTTGACATCAATTTTATTTTAAGAGGGACCCATTTCATATTTTAATGCTTTTGTAAATAAAAATAATATGAAATGGGGGGTTGTTTGCAAAGCACAACACTACCATGATTGGAATCCCCTTTGGATTGGGATTTCTTCCCTTTCCCCTTATTTTCCTTTCCATCCAAGGAAAATTTATCCTCATCATCACACTTGGATGAGGTTCCATCTTTGGTGCTTCACCTTATCTCTTCTTGTACTAAATCCTACCACAAGCGTCCCAATTGGGTAGCTTCTCCCTCCCATTTATCAAATCTTGGTAGTTGTGCCAGCTCTTGGGAAGGCCTATAATTGCTAGGTTTACCATATTTTCTTCTACTACAATAACTCCAACTTGACCAAGTTCATCATGACAATGTGCGAACCTGTTGAGGTACTGTGGAATTGTGTCACCCTTCTTCATCTTTATATTCCAGATCTTTTCCTTGAGTGCTAGCTTCGTGTGGTCACTACTATTCTGAAATAGATATATCAATTCTTTCCACATTGCATATGGAGTCTCTTTACTATGGATATTCAAGGCAATATGGTCGTGAAATCCCTCCAATATGATCCTCCTCACTGTTGCTACATTCTTCTTCCATTCTACTAGATATTGAGCATAAGATGTTAGAGGATTCGAGATATCATTATCTATGAATTAATTCATCCCATTATCTTCAAAAACAACCTCCATCTTATCCTTCCAAGAAACATAATTCAAGCTACCCTCAAAGGCATACTTGAGTCTTAGTCCATAGAAATCCATCTTACTAGCTCTAAAGAATTAATCCCTGGAAATTCGATCCATGTGCAAAGACAACTTCAAATTCTCTTCGCTACTGTGATTCCTTATCTAATACCATGTAGAAATTTCTTGAGCATTCAAAATTATTATGTAATTTAATAAAAGAAAAGACTTGAATCTACTTTGCTCATTAGCGGAAACCAATTAATCAATTGCGAAATCACAACATTAAAATGAGACAAGATTCAACACACATGCTTAGAATTTTATCTATGGGAAAGTACAACTCAAAAACCCTTCCTATCCATATTGCATCAATTAGATAATAGAGAAGAAATAAAATTCTTGCTCAAACTTTAGCAACCTTTGCACTAGTATAATCTATCTCACTGCTTCATACATTGACCCTGGCCAATACTTAGCCAATTTTCTACCTGCCCAATATCCTATTTCCTTGCATTGTTCAATAAGGAATTAACCCCCTATTAATTAGGGAAATTTCTCATTGGGAATTGTGCGATTCCTTTAACCGTTTCTTTGATTGCATGCACGACCTATACGGTCTGGAAAATTATACAACTGATAGTAAACTTCCCTTGAACTCCAATCTCAACTTGGTAACTAGAGTTATCTACATGCATCAATTATTTTGGACTGATTGATGAGTTAACTGAAATACCAATTGAAGTTATGCCCCACTACTAGACCCTCCACTAGTTCTTAATCAATTATAACTATTTAACCTCATAATAACTCAAATTAACTGAACCCGATTGCTAGAAATTAGAAATCAATCATAACTAAATATAACTCGAGTGTCTCCAACTCGAATTAACTGAGTTAACTGAGTGAAAATGCCATGTCACCTTTGTTAACTACCTCCAAGTATTTTTATAAAACTGAAATCCTAATTTCTCCTAATTAATTTGGGCAAGATTAAATTAGGAATTTCTTGCTGCATTTTTCAGCAAAACTTTCCATGAGTTTTAATAATGCACATAATTAATATTGTGGATACTCAATGGAAATTTATCATTCCACTTATTCTACATTGTTCTTGAGTAATTATTGTACTTCCATAACCTTGTTGGTAATCCACAATGCTTCATCTTGCAACACTTCTACTTTCTATGCCAATTCCTGTTGTGTCAACCTCATATCTTTTATTCTCTTTTGGATTACAAATTTTCCTCTATAGCAGTATTCTTCTTGCCCACTGGCATGCCGCTTAGATTGGCGATGACTTTCTGTGCTTTCTCCTTAGTACTTCGAATGTTATGTACAATGTTCTGTTGCTTCTGGTTCTATAATAGGTTAGCCCATAAATTCAATCCTTCCTCATAAGTTATCTAACAAGAGTGCTCCAAAATCTTAATTTGTGCGAAATGGGCAATAACCTTGTCCTCAGCTTGTCGACACTATTTCTCTTCAGATGGGATGGATGGATTCTACTTTGATTTCAACTCCTCTATTTTGGATTTCAATCCCTAAATAGCTTATCCGATTTTGATGACTTGGCCTTCTACTGGGGTCATGGATGTTGAAAATGGAAACAAGAAATGATAAAAATAGAATCTAGAATATTCCAATTTTAATTTTGCCTTGAATTAAAATTCAAATTTAGTCTCACCAACTACTTGAAAAATAATTAATTAATTCATTATGGATTAATTAGTTGGAGAAATTCAAGTTAGAAGTCTTTCTGAAGTCATGCAACAGTTATCCCTTAAATTAAGGAGATTATCCTTTAATTAACGAGATAAGGTTGAGTTATATTTGTGTTGTAATTAGTTAGCTTAGTTTACTGAGTTAAGTCTAGTTAGATTAGTTCCAAATTGTTTGAGGAACTATTTGTGAGTTCAGTCAATTAATGCATGCATGCATCCAACTAATGTACTCCAAATAACTAAAGATTATCTCATCATTAACTCATGCATGACTATTCTAAGAAAGACCCAGTTGAGATTAAAGACAGGGACAATGCATTATCAGTTGCATGAGTTTTCCTATAAAGAAAATTCATCCATGTAGAAGGAACAATGTTCCTTGAGGATTGTGCAATTTTGACAGGGCGTGAGATGAATGTGAGTGATCAGTGTTACACTTGGTAATAGGAGGATCACCTAGGAGAAACAACGCAAGTAAATAGGAGGCTAGGAGGGCAGAGGAGAAGGTTTGTGAGAAGCCTTGTTTGCCTGTGAGCATCCAGGAGGATTGTACTGATAGCTGTCTAGCTGTGAGAGCTAATGCTTTGTATTATTCTGATATATTGCCACCTTGTATGATAATACAGATAGTGGGGTTTTTAGCTGAGGCTTTCCCCGGAGTATTCTTTTGTGTTTCATGCACATTTATTCTTCTTCTGGTTATATGTGTTCAACTTGATCTTGCTCAAATCTAGTAAGCTTCCGCAAGTTTGATTGTAGAAGTAGATTAAAGTATTTTACTTTAGTTATATTGGATTATCAGGTTAATATACAGTTAGAATTTCTACATGGTATCAGAGTTGTTGTACCTTAAGAAGCCAATGTCCTAGTTATATAGAAATTTTTCTTAAGACATTAATTATTACAAAGATTGTCACTTGTTTGTCACTCAATTATATATTATGTTCTCAAATGAAGGACCTGAGAAATCTAGTTCTTAATCCTCAATACTTAGGTGACATGATAACATCAGAATGCCATTTGATTGTTGAATATAAATGATGAATGAAGGAATATTGAATTAGTCATACACAATATGTTGTTTAACACAGGATCTACTATCTGTGACACTGGGAGAAGTTGTAGATAATATGTTGTTTTATATAGAAATTACTATCTGTAACTTAGAAGAATTGCAGATATGGAAACTTAAAGTATGGGAGCACTTTTTAAGGAATTTAACTTTATTTACATAGGCAAATAAAGACCTACAACTTCAATTACTATACTCAAAGGAAGAAAACATAAGATGGCACATAATAAAAGAGGACACAAAATCATACCCAACAACGTATGGAAGACTTATGATTCTTCATTAATCTACAGTTGTATCAGGAATTCGGTAGCTTAGTCTCCAAGTTCTCCAAAATTCAAACCCCTTATTTCTAAATTTACCTCTTTTTATACATTACAAGACAGTTGGTGATCACCTAAGCTATCAAACTACTTAATTATTTTCCTAATTGTCTAGAGTAAAAATTATTACAAAACATTACACAGAGGGTAAAAGACACCTCCTTCTAAAGAATATAGAATAACGGGAAGTAACAAAAGTTAGACAATAATGATAACTACTAGATTTTCTGTTGTGTTGTTGGGCTGCTGAGTTTCTTTGTAGAAGCTTTAATAATGATTAAGCCATTTTAATTATAATAAACTTTGACAAAACCCTGTGCGTGAACCTGGGATTACGTATGTATTGGGCATGTTTTGATTGGCCAAAACATAAGAAAACTTGACCAATCACCTTCCTTTGAAGTTTTAATCATCCACCACTAATTTTGGTTGTCTCATGTAAACAGCGAAATTAGCTATTTTACGTTGATGAAGAAAATATGGACTAAACAAGTAAGGCAAGGAAAGGGAAGAAGAAGGGTTGTCATTCCAAATCAAATTCTTCTCATGGAGGGAAGAAGGTTGACAATTCTAAAGTGAGATGCTTTAATTGTCATGAGATGGGTCATTATGTGACTAGTTTCCCATCGAAGAAGTCCAAGAAGGAATCCATGGAAGGATCTAAAGGTGAGACACTGGCCTCTCAGTACGAAATGGATTTTACTCTCATCACATTCATGGTGTCATCTATGATAGGTTGTGGTTGGTTTCTTCACAATGGAGCCTCATTCCACATGATCGATGATAAAAGTCTATTTAGTACCTTGGAGGAGAAAGACCTCAAGATGCACAAAGAGATGGGTGACCATGAAAGGTATAGTGCTTTAGGAGTGGGCACGGTTGCTTTTCAAAGGGAGCATGGAGCTCTTATCACCTTGACAAAAGTGAATTATGTGCCTAGACTGAAGAAGAACTTGGTATCAATCATGATGTTGGAGGACAAAGGCTACGATGTTTTTTTACTAAGGGAAAGGTTTTCCTTAGACACATCACCATGGGACATGTGAAATAGATCGGTTCATGAGTTAAAACCTGTATGCTCTTGAGGTTCAAGATGCATGAAAATCCTTCAGGAGAAAGGAAAATGTTAGAGACTTGGTGGTTGAGAGGGAGAGTAAATTACCTCTCAACATGCAGCCTCAAAAGAAGTCTCAGACAATTGTGGAGGAGCCACAAGTGGAGATGTTGAGAGGAGACTAAGTGGAGGCATCCACTCATGCAAAGACCTCCAGTAGGGGGAAATTTCAATCCAAGTGGGTAGAGAAATCACATGCATCCATAACTCTAGGTGTGAGGTTGGGCGATGTGAAGTGATAGTCCCAAGAAGGCCGAAATTGGGTAGGCTCAATTGAGAGGTTTTATCTCATGGATCATACCTTGCTACGTGAGCCCAAAGTACATAGTAGTAGGAGGAATCAGTGGGATTGATGCAGTCAGAGATCAAAATGACAAAGGCTAGGGTAGTCAGATACTAAAGAGCACAAAGAAGGATTGACAATAGTGTAGAAAGGCTGAGTTAGTAGAAGCGCAGAGTTTTAAGTTGACAAAGGCAATAGCAGTTAGAGACTTTAATGACAGAGGCATTATACTGATTCAGGTTGGATTTTTATTTATTTATTTATGGAGTTATTAGAGCAACAACACTTGAGAGAAGTGTTACACGTAGAACATTCCAAAGGTTTAGGATCGGGATCGAGTTGAATTCCTTTCTTGTTGAGAGGTAGTGTTGAAAATAAAAACAAGAAATGATAAAAATAGAATCCAGAATATTCAAATTTAAATTTGTCCTTGAATTAAAATTCGAATTTAGTCTCACCAGCTACTTGAAAAATAATTAATTCATTCATTATGGATTAATTAGTTGGAGAAATTCAAGTTAGAAGTCTTTCTAAAGACATTCAACAGTTATCCCTTAAATTAAGGAGATTATCCCTTAATTAAGGAGATAAGGTTGAGTTATATTTGAGTTGTAATTAGTTAGCTTAGTTTACTGAGTTAAGTCCAGTTAGATTAGTTCGAAACTGTTTGAGGAATTAATTGTGAGTTCGGTCAGTTAATGCATGCATGCATCCAACTAGTGTACTCCAGATAACTAAAGATTTTGTCATCATTAACTCATGAATGTTTATTCTGAGAAAGACCCAGTTTACATTAAAGACAGGGACAATGTACTATTAGTTGCATGAGTTTTACTATAAAGGAAAGTCATCCATGTAGAAGGAACAAGGTTCCTTGAGGACTGCGCAATTTTACAAGGTGTGAGATTAGTGTGAGTGATCACTGTTGCATTTGGTAACATGACGATCACCCATCAGAAACAACGCAAGTAAATAGGATGATGGAGGGCAGAGGAGAAGGTTTGTGAGAAGCCTTGTTTGCCTCTGAGCATCCAGGAGGATTGTACCGAGAGTTGTCTAGCTGTGAGAGCTAAAGCTTTTTAGCATTCTAATATATTCCCACCTTGTATGATAATACAAATAGTGGGGGTTTTAGCTGAGGCTTTCCCCTCAGTATTCTTCTATGTTTCAAGTGCATTTATTCTTCTTCTGGTTATATGTGTTCAACTTGATCTTGCTCAATCTATTAAGCTTCCACAAGTTTGATTGTAGAAATAGATTAAAGTATTTTGCTTTAGTTATATTGCATTATCAGTTTAATATGTAGTAATAATTTCTACAATGGAAAATTTTAGGGGCTAATATTCGTAGATGGGCTAATTTTCATGATTTTGCGAGAAGCAAATCACCAATTTCTATTTTTTATAAAAATGATTCACCTAAATTTTACAATATAAAATTATTTAACCTTAAAATTCACCAACATTATATAGATAGTATATATAAAATCATTATAAATTTAATAATTTTAAAAATACATCAATAAACATTTTATAGTTTGCATATTAGGGACTAGTGAAATTCGCCATTAATTTTAAGCTTCAAGATAATTTTCCATCCTTGAAATTTTCCCTTACTAGGGTATCAAACTCCATAGGCTCTTCAATGATATGAATGTTACACAATAATTTGTCACCAACCATGCATTCCCTAATCCCAGACACTTCCAGTCCATGTTATTGACATCTGCCTTGTGTCATGTTGCAAATTATGTGTCAATGTATTCCTTGTCATCTCAGGAAGAATACCTCAGTTCACTACTCCTGGAGCAGACCCTTTTTTACATATTTTTTTGGGTCGTCACGGGAGAGCAGTTGTTCCACGCGCAAAGATGGCCAAGATTGTACTAGGCCTAGCGAAGTCTCCACTCTATCTCTATGTTGCACTCGTGCCGACCTACCTTTGGCAAGTTTTTTAAACAACTTGTCGAAGCTTCGAAGTGTAACAGCTTCATGGGGGGTCCTAGGATTGGTTTTTGGACTAGATGAGCTCATCTCTCTCCTTTGGGATGGTTTTTCCACCTTTTTCACAACCTCTCAAAGGGATAAGCTCTTTCTCCCATTTTTTATGGAAGCTCCTCCTCCTATAAGTACTTCCTCCACGATTGAGGTTAGCTAGCTTTAGAGTTCAAGAATTCAATAAATAAAAGTAGAGAGTTTTTCTAGAGTGTGGAAGTAGCCCCTTATGTAACTTAGCTTGGGATGGTTTTCAGTGGAGTTGGCTTGTTTGCAAGAGTGTTCTAACATTAGCCTTTTGGGTAGGAGAGAGAGTTGTATGTCCTTTTGGGAGACAATTCATAAGTGAATGCTTGCAGAGACATGCTGACAGGACCCTTCAAGGAGACTTACAATGTCAAGGCTTGGTTGCAAGTTATCCTTCAATTTAGATTAATACAAATCAACAGCCTATTTCCGATATCTTATGTCGAATTGCGTAGTGATAGTTTTAAGCTCCTTGACTTTTAGGTAGATCGTTTTTGTCATACTCTATTATGTTCGTGGTTGTGCTCTATATGTTGTTTTCAAGTACAAGTGGTTAGAAGAACGAGAGTTGGAGTAGCACAACGGGGACTTCATCGAATGGCGATTTGAAGGTAGGCCTTCATCACATCAACTTTCTAACGAAATTTTCTTTGGTATTGTCTTTGCTATGACTAGACCCACTCTAGGGCTAGAGGGGTTTCCTTTGTTCATAGAGGGAACTTTCCTGCATCACAAGCTGGCGACTCCACTAGGGATAGAGACAACCCCTCTACTTACCATAGCTCGCAAGGACAACCCATTCAGGGACAACCTTATGCCTTGGTAGTTCAGTCTTTTGGTTATCAGGGGAAACCTTTGGGCTCACAAGAACAACCCTTTTAGGGATAACCTTTAGCCCAAACAAGTTCATCCTTTGTTCATTCAGGACAACGTCCTTTATCTTAAGGAACTCCTTCTAGTCAGTTACGTCAGCCTCAGTTCCGGGAAAGCCAACCTGCTGCCCAACAAGGACCACCTTCTAGTCAGTTAGGTCAGCCCCAGTCCAACAAGGACAACCTGCTACTCAGCAAGGACAACCTTCTGGTCAATTATGTTAGCCCTATTTCCAACAAGGCTAACCTACTGCTCAGTAAGGACAACCTTTTGGTCAAGTCAATCTTACTATTAGTCAACCTGGGCCCCAAGCATAGTTTGGGCCTCAGTTTTAGTATGGTCCTCAAGTACCTAAATAACTCCAAGGGAAACTGTTGGGTCCCTATAATACTAGTGATTACCCCATTACTATTGTAGTTGTATCCCTTATTAATATTGTTGTACCCCTATTGTCCCCATATTGTTATTACTGTGCTCCATAGAATCCCTCTATTGTTATTTTTGTGGCATTATATTATTATTGTTAGGTCGGTTGGGTTATATTGTGACTTCTTAGACTCCTATATATAGAAAGGAGGTTTTTTCATTTGAATGATTCAAGAATTAGTTTACATAATGTAAAGGAGGTTTCCCCCTCGAAGAGACTTAATTCTAAGGCGTTGATCTATCTTTTCTATCTTTTTTTGAGCTGGTTTCATAAAATTTGGTATCAAAGCTTTGGATTCTAGGGTTTTTCTACTCCAAATAGATCATTGTGGAATTTTCGCTATGAATTTTTTTCTGCGACATTTCAGAAGCTAAAAAAAAAACCCATTTGAGAAGAAACTGCACTAAACCTTGGGTCCGAATTTTAGAGATTTTCGCGCTATATTTGCGGAGATATGATCTAAGAAAGTTGGTCTTTGTGCATACTCCTAAATTACATTCCAAACAGGTGACTTGGGGAAAATTGTCATAAATTTCTCTCTATGCATCAGATTGAAATTTCATAAGAAGGTTGAAATAGTGACTCATGGCATGTCGTACAAGTTCGCTCTACTGAACTAGTATACAATCAGGTCACTATGGGGGATTTTGCATAACTCTTCCTTGGAGAATCCAATTTGGATCAGACTGGTGGCCTTGGAAAGAGGACACAGAGGGCTACTACATATCGCAATTTTAGAATTGGATGATCTGAAAGTAAAGAGATACATCAAAGGCAATATCGAGCTCCTACAAAGAGAAAAAATGTGTGTAGATTTTTTAAATTTTTTTCTTAAGCTTGGTTTGAAAATTTATTTTGAAGGAATTCAAAGGGTATAGTAAAGCATTATTATCAGTAACTAATGCCCCAAGGAAAGAAAATGCAAACACCTTGTAAGCAACCTGAAAGCTCTAGCATGACTCATGAAGAAGAGGAAGAAATGCTACATGATATATCAAAATTACAGGACCAAGTGCAACACATGTCACTCTCACAAAAGCTAACAGAAGCTAAGATAAATGGCATGGACTCTAAGATAAAGGGCATGGAAGCTAAGATGGATGATTTGAAGATAGATTTGAAAACAGATTTGAAGAGAGACAAGGCAGATTTAAAGACAGATTTGAAGACAGACATGGCATATTTGAAGACCGATTTGACAAATTTTCTACAAGAAATACTTACTAATGGTGAAAAGGTAGTAAAGGAAACTCATGATGCAGATAAAATAAATGTTAATCATGATTTCATAGACTCTAATGTGGGATCGAAGACCCGCCATATTCCAAAAATCGATATGAGGAAGTTTGATGGCAAGGATCCGCAACATGGATATTACAGATGGAGCAATTTTTCGATCTCAATAATGTGCAAAACACACAAAAGGTACGTATTGCAACTTTATATTTGGAACCAAATCAGTTTGTATGGTATCAATGGCTTTGCTCTCTTAAACAATTTATCACTTGGGCAATTTTTACGGAAGAATTGATAGCACATTATGAGGAAACAAAAAGCAACACTTTTTTTAGCCAATTGATAAGTCTCAAACAAAAGGGTTCAATAATGGAGCACATTGAGGAGTTCCAAAAATTGAACATAAGCATAAAAAATATTCCAAAGGAGCATAGGATTGATGTGTTCATAGGGACTTTAAAGGATAATATCCAACATGTTGTTTGCCTTTGGGAACCTGATTCATTAGAGAAGGCATTCAGGTTAGCAAGAAAAATGGAAAGCAAAATTAGGTCAATGAGGAAGCATATCACTCACAACTATAAAGATGGAAGTGTTCTTTCCCCTAGTCTTCCACAACCTATAAGGTTGACACCACAAAAATTGGAAGAAGAAAGAGCAAAAGGGCTATGTTATAGTTGTGATAGCAAATAAACTAAAGGTCATAAGTGTGCAAAAGAAGAAATTATTCTACATAGATTGTGAAGAAGAAGAAGAAAAGGATTAAGAAAGGTCAAAAGAAGAGGATATACTCCAGGAACAAAGCTTAGATAAAGAAGAAATGAATTCGACCATATCTTGTAATGCATTGGCGCAAATTACCACTCCTCAAACCATCAAGATAGAAGGACAAATCAAGAAGAAAAAGGTAATAGTGTTGATTGATTTAGGAAGTACCCACAATTTTATTCATTGTAAGGTAGCAAAAGAATTGAATTGCTTCCTATAGCCAGCACCAGAGTGTCAAGTGATGATTGCAAATGGAGGAACAATAAATTGCTCTGGAAAATGCCATAATGTCAAGCTATCCATGGGAGAATATGTATTGACTAGCCCATTGCTTTCCATTCCAATGGGAGGTGCTGTTGTTGTACTAGGAGTCCAATGGCTACAATCCTAGGTACAATAGCTTTTAATTTTCAAGAAATTTTCATGAAATTTTCTACGGAAGGAAAGGAAGTTGAATTAAGGGGTATTGTAGGGAAACCGGGAAAGATAATCAGCTCTAACAGTATGACAAAGCTTCTAAAAAAGGAACAAAGAGGTGTAATTGCACAATTATGTTCACTAGATGTTTCCAAATTGGAATCATATATTTCTCCAGATCTCCAAAAAGTCTTGGACAATCATTCCAAGGTATTTGAGACTCCCAAAGGTCTCCCATCTATCCATGATCATGATCATGCTATTCATCTGATTCCAGGAAGTGTTCCTCCAAACATCAGGCCATACAGATATCCCTATGCCCAAAAGAGTGAAATTGAATGTATGGTTGTAGAAATGCTAGAGGCTGGTATAATTCAACCGAGTCAAATTTCTTTCTCTACTCCACTAGTATTGGTGCACAAGAAGGATGGATCATGGCACATGTGTCTGGATTGTAGGGAGCTCAACAAGCTCACTATTAAAGATCAGTTTCACATTCCTATCATTGATGAATTATTGGATGAATTGCATGGATCAATTTACTTCACCAAGTTGGATCTTCATTCAGGATATCATCAAATCATAATGAACACTGAAGACATTTCGAAAACAACATTTAGAATTCATGAGGGTCATTATGAATTTTTGGTCATGCCTTTTGGTCTTACCAATGCACCTTCAACATTTCAAGGTTTGATGAATTCCATTTTCAAACCATTCCTTAGAAAATTTGTGTTAGTATTTTTTGATGATATACTAATCTATAGCAAGTCTTGGAAGGATCATGTTGAACATGTTTACAAGGTGCTACAAATATTGGAGGAGAAAGAATTATATGCAAAAAGATCCAAATGTTTCTTTGGAGTACAAGAGGTGGAATATCTAGGTCATATTGTATCTCATGAAGGAGTTAAGGTAGACCCTAGCAAAATTAAATCCATTAAGGAATGGAAAATCCCACATCCATAAAGCATCTGCGAGGATTTCTTGGGTTGACATGGTATTATCACAAG
>APFE030532878.1:24449-50674 GCA_000404065.3 Pinus taeda
ACAAAGATGTTGGGTTATGACTTTGAAATCATCTACAAAAAAGGGAAGCAAAATGTAGTGGCAGATGCACTCTCAAGAAAGGGAGAGGATGTGGAAACATTGGTGTGTGCCATTTCTATTATCCAACCAGATTGGATAAACGAAGCAAGGGAGGAATGGAGGAACGACAAAGAAGTGTGGGCACTTATTCGAAAATTACAACAAGATTCCAGTACGTCTGATACATTTAGCTGGAAAAATGATTCGTTATGGTACAAAGATTGCTATACCTTTGTAAGAATTCCTAGCTAAAACAAAAGATTCTTATGGAATTGCACACTTCTCCCTTAGGAGGTCACTCGGGATTTTTAAAAACTTACCACAGGGTTAAGAAGGAATTATTTTGGGATGGCCTTAAATCAGATATTCAAAAGTTTGTGGAAAAATTTTTGGTTTGCCAACAAAATAGAGTTGAAACAATTAAGACACCAGGTCTATTACAACCTTTATCCATTCCGAGCCAACATTGGGAAGAGGTTTCAATGGATTTTATCACAGGTTTACCCAAGTCTGAGGGAAAGAGTGTAATCATGGTGAGTTGACAGACTTACCAAGTATGCACACTTGTGCATTATCACATCCATTTAAAGCCAGTACAGTTTCTACTGCATTTATGGAAACAATTCAAAAGCTACATGGAAACCCAAAGATTATTGTAAGTGACAGAGATCCCATTTTCACTAGAAATTTTTAGACAGAATTATTTTCTTGTCTCGGTACTCAGTTAGCTCATAGCTCATCTTATCATCCTCAATCTTATGGGAAAACTAAGATAGTAAACAGATGTTTGGAAGGATATCTTCATTGCTTTGGATCTGATGAATAAACACAATGGGTCAAATGGTTGCCTCTGGCTGAATGGTGGTATAACACTTCCTTCCATACAGCAACAAAAAAGACCCCATTTATGGCACTTTATGGATATCAGCCACCATCTATCATATCATATTTAAGAGAAAATTCTAAAGTTTAAGCAATGGAACATCACATCGAGTATCAACAACAATTCCTCCAACTCTTAAAGGAGAACCTCATGTTGGCGCAGAATAGAATGAAACAACGGGTAGATCAACATCGCAGTGAAAGAAGTTTTGATCTAGATGATTGGGTATTCCTACGACTACAACCATATAAACTAATGTCCCTCAAGCAAGCTAAGAAGGATAATAAATTATCACCAAAGTATTATGGTCGGTAAAAGGTGTTGCAAAAGATTGGTACTATGGCATACAAATTGGAGCTTCCTATAGCTTCTCAAGTGCACCCATTTTTCCATGTTTCGTGTCTAAAGAAGGTGATAGGCGACAAGCTCCCAGTTCAAACAATATTGCTAGAAATTGAAAAGGAAGGAAAAATTATATTGGAACCAGAAGCAGTCATAGAAACAGGAACTCGACAGCTACGAAATTGATCAATTTCAGAGTATCTCATCAAGTGGAAGAACTTATCTGCTAAAGATTCCACATGGGAGGATGAGAATTTTATATAGAAGCATCCAGAACGACTCAAGAATTGAGGACAACACTTTTTTGAAGGAGAGGGGCATGTTAGGTCCGTATAATACTAGTGATTACCCCATTACTATTGTAGTTGTATCCCTTATTAATATTGATGTGCCCCTATTGTCCCGATATTGTTATTACTGTACCCCATAGAATCCCTCTGTTGTTATTTTTGTGGCTTTATATTATTATTGTTAGGTCTATTGGGTTATATTGTGACTCCTTAGACTCCTATATATAGAAAGGAGGATTGGTCATTTGAATCATCCAAGAATTGTTCATTTATGTAATGTAAATGAGGTTGCCCCCTCAAAGAGGCTGAATTCTAAGGCATTGATCTATCTTTTCTATCTTTTTTTGAGTTGGTTTCATAACAGCAACCTCAGGGTAATACATATTAGAACTATCAACAACCTTAGGCTAATACTTATCATAATTTTCAGTAGCCATATGCTACCCCTGTTGGTCAAGCTGGTAATTAATGGTTTGCTAGAGGTCAAAATCTAGGTCAACAAATAGGGTATGGTTTTAGTTCGCCAAACTATAACCCTTATGGAAAAAATCCTCCAAGAAAAGATCCATGGGAAAAATAGGGCCCTGATTGGAAACCTAACATTGGTCCTTATCAAAGACCCATGATATCTTTCAATCCTCAGTTACCCTTTCTTGCGACTTTGGAACTCCCCAATGTGTCGAAATTGAAAAATGATCCTATACTTCATAATCCATATTGGCCACCTATTCCAACCAAGATCCATGGGGACTGTGATATGTTTGAAGGCAAGTCTAGAGAAGATCCTTAGGCACATGTCATGACTTATCACCTTTGGTTTTCATCCAATTCTTGGCTTCACAATTCTATTCATCTCTGTTGTTTCCAAAGGACTCTTATTGGTTCCGCTGCAAAGTGGTACATTGAGCTCGCTCATTGGACTTTCCAAGATTTTAACTCTCTCGCAATGACATTCCTTATACATTTTCAGTTACTGATTCACTATGAAATGGGAACACATCTTCTTACCTCTCTGAAATAGGACACAACTACCCACATCTCTGATCATATTCATGAATGCAGAAGGCGTCGCCATTTGATCTATTTCTAGATTCTTGATCATCTATTGACTAATTTTTTGTCCGTCCAATAGCTAGAGATACTACTATGGGGGCATGCGTTACTAAAGAGAAAGCCATCGTGCATGCTCAATATCTTGATTTGGTATATTCCCAATCTGGCACGCTTTATGACGTCTTTCGTGATGCTCTGTGACCTGGAACTTCTAAATCTCCACCGACACCTTCTGTCAATGGTGTTATTGGTTCCATCGCTCAGTCTTCCCAAAATTCTTCCACGACTCCTGTGAAGTAGCAATACATTGCTTCTACTGAAACTGCTTCTCAGTCTCCATCCAATCTTGGGAAAACCTCAAAAGTTAATGTTGTGTAGTCCATCGTGGCAGAGAAAACTTCGAAGGGTAAGAAGAAAGGGAAAGGTAAAAATAATTTTGACACACCAAAGAAAGAAACTCCTAAGACTCCTATAGATGATGGTTCTAAATGAAAACCTAAGTTTCCTTGTCTTATTTTTGATGAGGATCACTTCACTAAAGACTATCCTCGATAGTCTGAGGTAAGTCATTTTCTTAAGGGGACTTCACGGATTCCTGTTGTGCGTAAAGAACATTTTCCTTCCCATAAAACTAAAATGGTGGACTAGTCTCAATCCTCTTTCTCATCTAGTTCCCAGGACTTTATGGTTGGTACTATTCCTATTCACCTATCTACTCGATCGAAAGATTACAGTTCGCTGGTTGGGAAAGAAGCTGAAGTTCCTTCTAGTGTTCCCCCATCTAGTTTTGGCCCTCTTCATATTGAAAGGCCTAGTAATGAGTCCGTCATTCGAATGCCTGCTAAAGGAATTCTCCAGAAATATTCCTATAATCCTAATGCTCATGCTACATAGCACTATAGTATTGTCAAAGATGTAGCCCAAGCTCCTTCGGCTATGTCTGCAATGGAGGTTTTCTAGAGTTGTCCTCCCCATCGGAAGTCATTACTGTCTACCATCGGTGGAATTGATTCGGCTGATTCTGAGTTGATTACTTTTGATCTTGAAAATCATGTGTTGTGTTTACCTCACCAGATCGCTTTTCTCATCCAGGTTGTTATTAAATCAAAGAATATTCATCGTACTATTATCGATGAAGGCACCTCGACTTGCATCATGTTTGTTGCTTGTTGGAAAGCCATTGGTAATCCATCTTTGAGTCACTCTTTGAATACCTTGGAGGCATTTGATGGAAGGGGTTATCATCCGTTTGGTATCCTCTTGCATTCTCCTATTACCTTGGAAGGCAAGAAGGTCAATGTTGAAGTAGAGGTTGTCAGTGCCAATCTGACTTACAACCTTCTACTAGGTCGAAGTTGGACGTATGCTATGCATGTCATTGCTTCTTCATTCTTTTGCATGCTTCATTTTCCTCACTAGGAGAAAATTGTTACGGTCGATAAGTGGTACTTCTTTACTTTCTCTTCCTTGGAAGGCAATGTTCCATATGTGGAGCATACTAATATCCCTTATGAGAGTGTGGGTGCCAGGCTCTTTAAAGCTCCTGCCCTCATGGGCATTTTTCTGCTCCCACCCCATAATGTCACCTTCGTTAATATGATCTCTGTTAACCCTAATGCTTGGGTGATTCCTCCTCTCGATCAGGTAAATTCTTGGGGTGATGTTATTCCGTTGAGCCCTACGGAGCCTAAATATTTTGAGATCATCTCGACTTCGGTTTCTTCTTTTGACTCTACTCCTTCAAGTAGATCCCTTGACACGGATGTGTAATCCCCTTGGCTTGGAGATATTACTTCTCCTAATCCTTTGCAAGAGACGTTTCCTTCTGATGAGGCTATTCCTTAAAATTTGTCTATTGAAAATCCTCCTTGGGTTAATAGTCATCATCATTCCTTGTTTCTTCCTGGCTTTGGGGCAATGACCGCATATCTAAATAATTTTTCTTCCCATGTTCCTTCTCAACTGCTTCAGATGCCCATCTTAACTCATGAGGTTTTTTTTGAAGGGAATATGGGAAATATCATGCAAACCATGCCTATCAACATATTTGTTAAACTAGGGGTTGTTGAAAATATTCACATTGGAGTAACTTGTTCTCCTGAGGAGATCAAGATTTACACTTGTCGCTTCTGGGAGTTTCACGACATGTTCACCTTGTCGTCTGAAGAAATGCTTGTTACATATCTGAGTATTCTGGCACATGATATCCCTACGTATCCTAATGAAAAACTAGTTCGTTAATGTTTACTTCCTGTGCACCGAAGAAAGGCAGCTGCCATTAAAGGAGAGGTTGAAAAACTTCTCAAGGCTAGGTTCATTTATCCTATTCCATTGACAAATTGGGTCTCTAACATTGTCCCTATGACTAAAAAGCAGAGCACTATTCGAGTTTGTGTTGATTATCATGATATTAATCGTGCATGTCTGAAAGATAACTACCCCACTTCCTTTATTGACCAGCCTATTGATGATTGTGCTGGGAGTGAAATATTCTCTTTTAAGGATGGCTTCTCTGGATATAACCAAATCAATATTTTACCTGCTAATTAGCACAAGGTTACCTATACCTGTCTGTGGGGTAATTTTTCTTATAAAAAGATTCCTTTTGGTTTGAAGAATGCTGGTGCAAATTTCCAAAGAGCAATGTCCTATTCTTTTCATGATATTAGACACATTATTTAACTTTATCTGGATGATCTTCCTGCTCATTTAGCTAAACGCACGGACCATCCAGGCCACCTTCATCATATTTTTTCACTATTGACATTACCACATTCGTCCCAATCCGCACAAATGTATCTTCTGCGTTGAGTCTAGTAGACTCCTTGGGTTTTTCATTTCTAAGGATGGTATTCATCTCAATCTACTTAAGATCGAAGCTATTTTGAATGTCCTGCCTCCTGCTACTTTGCACCAATTGCAGAGTTTGCAAGGAAAGGCTAATTTCTTGCATCATTTCATCCCTAACTATGTCGAGGTCACTAAAGGTTATACACGTCTTCTTAAGCATGAAATTCCATTCATTTGGAATGAAATTACCCAAAATTCATTTGAGCAGCTCAAGTCCCTTCTTTTTTTTTCTCCTTTGTTGCATCCACCTAGCTATCACTATGATTACTCACTTTATCTAGCTGCTGCTGATAGTACCATTGGCATGGTTCTGGTATAGGATGAAAATGATGGTTCCTAGCATGTCATATATTATCTTAGCTATAACCTTATTGACACAGAGACTCACTATGCTTATGTTGAGAAGTTGGCCATGGCAGTCATTCAAGCTTTTCAAGGTTTTCGTCATTACATTTTGTTGCGTACCATGACCGTGAAATACTCCAAGTGGATCATTATCCTCTAGGAGTTTGATTTGGAGTTCACCACTGCCAAATCAAAGAAGTCTCTAGTTTTCCCTGAGTTTATTTGCTCTTTACCATCTGCTTTTTCTCCCTCCTGGATAGAGGACCACATTCCAGATGATACGCTCTTCTTGATTAGCACCCTCGATCCCTGGTATGGTGACTTCATTGTTTACCTCCAGATGTCTTCATTTCACAAGGACTTGTCTAAAGATGCTTGGCGACGCATTCACATCATTCTTAGCCATATCATATTATTGGAGAGACACTGTACCATGTCGAGGTTGATTCTATTTTCCGTCATTGTTTAACCCTCGAGGAAGCTGAGAAAGTCTTAAATGACTGTCACTCTAGTGCCTTTCGTGGTCACATGTCTCATTATGCCACTGCTTAGAAAATTCTTTGTGTTGGTTATTTTTGGCCATCCATTTTCAAGGATTGCATTCTTACCATCCGTTCATGTCATGCATGTCAAATTTACCAACACAATATGCGTGCACTGCCTTCACTTTTTCATCCTGTCATTACCATTGGCCCTTTTTCAAAATGGGGCATTGATTTTATGACCTGTAACCCTCACTCGGTCAGGCGGCATGGGTATATCATCATTGCTGTTGATTACTTTACGAAATGGGTCGAAGCAATGCATACATTGACTAATGACTGTAAGACAACTTCTCAATTTCTATTTAATCATGTGATTGCCAGGTTCAGAGTCCCTTAGGACATTGTCATAGATCATGGCTCTCATTTTCATAATTACATGATGGCTGAGCTGGAAACCCAGTTGGGCTTGCGTCATGATAGTTCAACACCATATTACCCCCAATCCAATGGCCAAGTTGAAAAAATGAACAAAGTGTTGGTCAGCATGCTTCAGTGTACCATTGGAATGCACAGGTCCAATTGGCATTGGATGTTGTTTTCCACTCTATGGGCTTACCGAACCTCGGTTAAGGTTGCTACCGGATTTACAGCATTTCAGCTTGTTTATGGTCTAGAAGCTACCCTTTTAATTGAATGTGAAATTCCTTCTCTTAAATTAGCTATTGAATTACTACCAAATACCACTCCAATGGAAGAGCATATTCTTTATTTAGAATAACTTGATGAGACTCGTCGACATGCTTCATTGGTCATTGAAGCACAAAATAAGCAAGTGAAAGCTCATTTTGATTAGATGGTCAACCTGTGCTCCTTCATTGAAGCGGATTTAGTCCTGTTATATGATCAAGCTCATGATAAGCTGGGGGCACACAAATTTGAACCCATGTGGCATGGGCCCTATATTTTAAAATTTGTTTTGCAAAAAGGTGCTATGAATTGATTGATTATGAAGGAAATCCTTTAGATAAGCCTTGAAATAGGCTTTATCTCAAGAAGTATTATGCATGAGTCTTTCGTGCATTTCTGTGTACATAAGTGTGTTTTCATTTTTGTACATGTTTGTCTTGGTGTGTAAGGGATTTTCTCTTATTGTGTCCTTTTGCTTCTTATGCAGATGCCTATTACACCTTATGTCGGTTTGGCTGATGGTGCCTATTGCAGTACTCAAAATCTTTCCTCCATGACATGGGTTACCTATGATCCTCACGGTGATTTGGTAGATCTTCAAGGTGTTTTTCTAGGATGTACTACAAACAATGTCACTGAATATAGTGCAGTTATTGAGTTACAGACTGAGGCTGTTTCCCTCAATATTCGTGCTCTAATCGTAAATCTAGATTCATAGCTTGTTGTTCTCTAGATCAACGAGTGTTATTCCGTTAGAAACCCTCAGTTTTTAAGGTTTATTAGAAAGGAATTTTGATTTCATTACATATCAACATGTTACTAGAAGAATAAATACATTAATATATGCATTAGCAAATCATGTGTTAGATAGACATTTGTGACATTTGTAAAAGTAAATATTGAGACATAATAAGTTGGTAAAGTAGAACATAGGTATGTATGTATGTATGTATGTATGTATGTATGTATGTATGTATGTATATATATATATTATATATATATATATATATATATATAGATATATATATATATATATATATATATATATATATATATATAATATATATATATATATATATATATATATATATATATATATATATATATATATATATATATAATATATATATATATAATATATATATAATATATATATACTATATATATATATATATATATATATATATATATATATATATATATATCATGTTTTGCACATTGGAGTGCTCAAAAAATATGTGTTCAGTTACATCATGAGACAGCATGTCTCTCAAAATTGTAAAAAATAAACCTTGGGGTCTAATCTACATGATGCTCTCTGTAGCACACCACTGCTCGGAAAACAAGTCTAAGTAGTCAGTGGATCCTATTTGACACCCTTGTTGTGTGTTGATGGTACTTTCAAGGGACATCCTTGAATCCTACGTAGTCTGGGATTACCTCTATCAATCCGTCCAGGTCACGTGAATTCTCTTCCTCCACATCTCTGCCAGGAGGAGGTAGCTTGAAATCCCTCTCGATTCTCCGAGCAATGGGAGACAAACCTGCAGGTCTTTCCAGTCCAACATTTGCAAGATTGAAACATAATGATCAGGACATATAAATATATTAAAAAAAATAAAAAAAAAATTACAAAACTCTTCAAGCAATAAAAAAGTGAGTTTTTTACCTCTATCATCCTAGTGTTTCCTAGGTGGGAGTACTAGGTCCGGATCACCTCTGAAGTTAGTCCCAACATATGGCTAGTCCTCTACAACAAGTGGTTGGTGTTCTAGCCACTCGAAGAACTCTGGTCTCAACGACATTTGTTGATCACTGCCTCCTTGAGACATTAGTATATCCTAGTGAGTGACCCGTGGCTCTAGTGGTGTTGGCCTTGCCACGACCACTTCTTGTCTTTGAAAGATGGGAAGTTGTTCCAAGATGAACAGTATGAGGATTGAGCCATACCCAAACTGTTTAGTATCACCTCGCCAACATTTTGTTAGCTACCTTTTGAGGTTGTCTGATACCACCTATGCCCAATTGAATATGGTGGGGTTTAGTTAGTCACTGGCCATCTGAAGTTGAGTCTTCATGGCCTCCTACAACGCTTGCAAACTAGCTTCTCTAGTGATGGTGGAAAGGAGGACTCATAGGGGCAAGTAAACTACTATAGTGATCTTTAATTTGCCTCCCTTGTCTGATTTCTTGGCCTCCAGACACATACTTCCAATGAGCATGTCCATTGTCTCTCCTGTGATCCAAGTACCTATCATTCAGGGCCTTTCTCCCCTTTGTGATAACCTTGTGAAGAAATAGATGTTGGTGGCATCGATTTCTAGTCCCTATTACTGAATGTTGAATATCCCTTCATTTGGATTCCATGCTCCAATGAGATATTAGAGTAGATCTGGTTGTGCTCTTAGGCATGAAACCATGAAAAACTTTAGCAACCTGCAATTCCTAAGCACATCCAAACAATTTGGATCTCCCATGGACAACACCTCATCGTTGCTATGTTACCACTCTTTCCATTTGATCACCATGATTTTCTCCTTGCAAAAACACAAATATTTAATTATAAATGTCATAATTGTGCTTAAAATCGCATGAAATTGCTTAAATTATGGGGAATTTTGGTTCTCGACACTCGTCGCACCTTTTGTTCAAATAGGTGCACTAAGCCAGAATCTACGGTTCGGAAAATTAGGGCTCTTCATGACCATTTGGTGTACAGTTGAGAAGAGCTCATTTTCCCTTTGTTGGAAAATCCAAATCTTCGCGGTCTCGAGCTGGGAACCTGCGTTGACTGCTGCGGATACTCCCGTCCACAAAACTCCTCTAAATCATTGCTAAAAACTTCAAAAACAAGATACATTTTTACTGAAAATGCATGGAAAAGGTGTGGTGCCTACCTGGACCAGAAAGATTCGCAAACAAGCTTCTGAAACTCCTCTAATCAACCGCCTAAATTGCAAGTGCACAAGGGTATTTTTTTTTCCACTCCAAGTTAAATGTACGAAGTGAAACTTTTTTACCAATTGGCCCTTTTATAAGAACATTTTGGGAAATTAGGGTTTTAGGTCTATTTTTGAATATTTTATGCATATCTACATAAAAAAAATCTTACAATTTCTTTTTGTGCAGTGATAGGTTCCAAATACTCTGGTGTTGATGATTTATGAGTTGTATTTTATACTTTTTCGGACTCAGTAAAAACACGAAAAGGTCCCTTTTGGAGTCATCTTTAATCTATTTTCTAACTCTCGAAACATGAAACGATCACCGAGCTCTTGTCGCTTTGAACTCGATAACAGTTGTGAAGCATCATTTACCTAGTATAAGTTTACCCCTTTTATGGATTGGGATAGATTACTTACGAAAAAGGTATACATTGATCTATCACAGTTAATAGGTTCCCTCGAGTATTTTTTTCTACCTTTTCGGATTTGAGGGACAAATTTACGAAAAGAGACCTTTGAAGTTTTCTTTTCCATGTCTTTTTCAAACTCTCTAAATATGAAAAATACTCTATGTTTTACCTATGTTGGACTCATCAATCCTTGACGACATTGGACTTCTCATCATGACAAGACTGAGCTTCTCCTTCCTAGGGATCATTAAAACTGACTAGGTCGGATTTTTTCAAAGGACAAACTTACATTACAAGAATATGGTATCCCCTTCAAGCTTGTGTTTCAAAAATAATTGGGGTACTCACCAGAAATGGTGGGAAAAATTTGGAAGTATTCTGTTGGTTGTATTAATTATTATGATAGCTTATCGCTCTTAAACATCAACACTCTTTCTGCTTCATTTTGGATTGGGATATCCTCGCTTTATCGTTGGCCTTATGGGTTTTGGGTTATCCATTTTTCCTCATTCCATTTGATCCTTGTTGCATCATCATGAAATTTTATCCATTGATACCAAAATGTTGCCAAACTCTGGAGTTGTGTCGCCAATATGTTCAAGAGCTTAATCCTTCTGCAGTTTGTATCCTTACACACCTTCCTCAGAATATTTGTCTCATCCAAATTCATCTTGTTCTGTTGTCTCACGTCGATGATGTGGGAAACATTATGGCCCTCCTTCAACTAATCACTTTCTGTCAACTTTAGCTCATTATCTGGGAAGTTGATCTAAAGACTCATTTTTGGTACCTTGGAGCTTGCATGCATTAATGGAAAGTTCTTCGCATTAAATGACATGATTTCACCATTGGCCTTTGATCGAGTGATTTTGTGGGTGTTTGACTTCAACTCATTCTTAAAACTTTGTGAATTGTACTAGTGGTACCTTGAGAATCATTGACATTACTGGTGGTCTCTCTCGCGCTTGTTAACGATGTACATCATTGACCGTAATCACTTGATTTCTAGTATGCTCGATTTCAGCACATCTATTTGCATATTACAACTTGTACCTTGATCAAGTTGTGATTCAAGACCCTGGGCTCAGATTTCACAAGTCCAGGTGTGTGTATTGGTTCGTGATTTTATACATGAGTCTTTCAATTCGATGGCTGTGACCATACCTAAGTCTTTTATGTGGTCCTTATGATTGGATGGCTGTGTCCATCCCACAGATCATTTATGTTTATCTTCTGGATGGGTGTGCCCATGCCTTATGCACATGTATTTCCTTTCACTATGTACTCATGTATCAAAGATATCAGTTGTACTTGCATTTGTAGGTTCTCTGCGATGGTGCTTTGTTTCAGTTGTGGATTCGTAAAGCATTTCACCCCTCCCACTCTCTAGGCCCTCATGCTTTAGGGAGCATTTGTTACACAATAATTTGTTAGCAACCCTGCATTCCCTAATCCTGGACATTGCCAGTACATGTTATTAACATCTACCTTGTGTCATGTTGCAAATTATGTTTCAATGTCTTCCTTTTCATCTCAAGAAGAATACCTCAGTTCACTACTCCTAAAGCAGACCCTTTCTTACCTATGTTTTTGGGTCGTCACAGGACAGCATTTGTTCCACCCGCAAAGATGGCCAACATTGCATTAGACCTAGTGAAGTATTTTCTATGTCTCTGTGTTGCACTCGTGCTGACCTACTTTTGGCAAGTTTTGTAAACAAAGTCTCATCGAAGGTTCGACATGTAACAACTTCATGGGTAGTGCTACGGTTGGTTGTTGGACCAGATGAGTTTGCCTCTCTTCTTTGGGATGGTTGTTTCACCTTTTGTGCAACCTCTCAAAGGGATAAGTTCTTTCTCCCATTCCTTATGGAAGCTCCTCCTCCTATAAATACTTCCTCCATGATTGAGATCAACTAGCTTCAGAGTTCAAGAATTCAGTAAATAAAAGTAGAGAGTTTTTCTAGAGTGTGGAAGTAGCCTCTTATGCAACTTAGCTTGGGATGGTTTTGAGTGGAGTTGGCTTCATTACAAGGGTGTTCTAGCATTATCCTTTTGGGTAGGAGAGAGAGTTGTTTTTCCTTTTGGGAGACAGTTCATAAGTGAATGCTTGCGGAGACATGCTGACAAGACCCTTCAAGGAGACTTACGACGTCAAGGCTTGGTTGTAAGTTTTACTTCAATTTACATTTATACAAATCAATAACTTATTTCCTATAACTCATGTTGAATTGTGTAGTGATAGTTTGAAGCTCCTTGACTCTTTAAGTAGATAGTTTTTTTCATACTCTATTATGTTCGTGGTTATGCTCTGTATGTTTTCTTCAAGGACAAGTGATTAGAAGAACGATAACTAGAGCAACACAATAGGGACTTCATCGAATGAAAATTTGAAGGTAGGCCTTCATTACATCAACTTTCTTAGGAAATTTTCTTTGGTATTGTCTTTGTTGTGACTAGACCCACTCTAGGGCTAGAGGGGTTGCCTCTGTCTGCAGAGGGAACTTGCCTACGTCCAAATGAATATACACTAGCTTAATTGCTATATGCAAACACATTTTTCTATTCAATACATGATATTTTTCTTCTTCCAAGTACATCCTTTCATGTTGTAATTCTTCATGCACTATATTACTTGTACTAGTTCCAACGTTGTTGTTGTGGTGCACAACTGTAATTTCGTAGTGACACTATTATGTAATTGATATAAATTGTCTAATAATAGCTAGTAGAAAATTAAATTTATTTGCATCAAACCTCTTGCGCATTTCTGCATTTTTCAGTTAGGAAATTTATAAGTTGATACGATATTTCAAGTTTGCAGATATCTCCATATGTAGCAAATGTATCTTCACATGGTTCCAGTATTCCAGGCACACTCTAATCCTACATCTACATTATTTGATCTATTGTAGCTGGCTACATAGCTACAAACTTGTATACTTCCAACAACTTCCACACTTTTTCAAGTTGTTATAGTGCATGTTCCTAATCTAGTTACACTTTTCCTAATCCCTCCTTCATCTGCTCATCCACTTTCTCAACAATGTTCTTGATATCATGTTCGAAGAGAGAGGTAAACTAGGTGATGGTTACGCTCGTTTCCTTATGCTTCATTCTAGAATGGGATATACCCTCTTTTTCACCTTTGGTTTGGGTTCTCTTCATTCCTTCACACACTATATCTTCAACTTTCTATAACTCTATGTCTTTAGATTAGGTTGCTAATTTCTCATGTTGGTGACTCTTATATTTTTCTTTCTCTAGGGTGGTCTTCTTTATTTCTCCCTATCGTTGGTGGCCTATTTGTTTTCCTTAGCTTTGGATACTTTCCGTTGTATCTACTTTTGTTATCCTTCTACCATTTCCTTTCAAATATCGTCCTAAGAATCAATATGCGTCTGAATGTCTTTAGTAGTAAATCTAAAAGGAAACTTCTCCCAGTGCTGATAGGGATCCTTCTTAGTTTGGATATATAAAAAGTGGAGATCTACCTTGAAGCATGTGATCCTCCCATTTTTGGAAATAAATTCAGCTAATATGCACAATGTATTCTCTATAACCATCCTAAAAAAATTCCTTATAAGCATATAATGTGGTGTTAATGTCTGATTTATGGTGAGAAATTGTGGTCGCCCATAAATGTTTGAATTGTGCAACTGCAATAGGTGTGTGGGTGATCTCTACTATTTATATCTCTTTAGGAACTTCCCAACCGATAAATGAAATCATGATCAATAACCATGAAGAGTGAAATTTTGTGCCACTATCATGTGCCTCCAAACAATCTACAAAAATTGAATGAGAAAAAATGATGCCCAACTCATCTGTATGCTTTACACACACTTTGTTGTTTCCACAATTGCGCCAAATGGAATTTCATATTTTTTTCATTTTCAGAGTAATTTTTAGAACATCACCAACATTTTAAAGTGGACAACTTTATCATTTAACTTCGACACTAAGAATCCATGCCCTCCTCTTTTCATCTCATACTAGGTTTGCACCTATTCTCCCATGGCATTTTCTTGTGCCTTATCCTATGAAAAGAGGATCAGGACATTATCTTGTGTTTGGAAAGCAGTTTATGCACACCATCACTTATTGGATGACCCCAATTCTGTGGTCTAACCATAGGTAACTATTATGTACACTACTCAACAACAATTTTATCGCAATACTAATTCAATTTTATCTAATATGTTCTAAATATTAGATCACTCTAATCACAATGACCACTCCTATGGCTGGAGCATAAAAAAATATTGGTCTATATTGGACATGTGTTGTAAGTATCTTGTTAGCTTTGAGAATTTTCTTTTTCCCATGATGTCATGATCCATATACCTGAGTTTCACAACGTAGCCCAACATGCTATCCTGAATGAAAATAACTTATGGTATAAATGATAGGGTCATCTCATACTTCAGATATTTTTGTAGCCTGAACTCCTTCATAATGAGTTTTCTAGGCAAGATTTATGGGTGCTCGAGCTTGATGTCATGAATTGTGATAGTGTAGCACCACACTAGCTTCCTATGTTACCTTCACTACTACAATTGATGGTTCAGGTTGTGCAGAAATCAAGGGTTACCTCATGTGAGGTCTACATGTTATAGGGGGTCCTAGAACACTCACCGTCATAACACTGTACTACTCCTTATATGATTGTTGCAATGAATCATAAAATTCTCCCATAATAGTGCTCACAAGCTCTTTCATAACTCACTCTCTTCTACTAGAAATTAGATCAAAATTTCTAAGTGCATAATGAATCAAATGGAGCCTTCCATAGCATATTTATAACCTCCTTGCCCTATGTGTTGTATTCTTGGTCCTTTTATGGCACAATTTTTTGTCATAACTCCAACATGACGTATCTTGCCTTGATGCATAGTCCACCCTTGTATTTATCTCATCGATGATTATGATAAATTCTAGCAATCTAATGTGATTTTTATGCTATAAAATAATATCTTGTAGTTAATCAAGTATGCCTTCAAATTTGTTTCACCAACTGCTCCACTGACATGGCCAACAATCATCTTTTCCCCCATTCTCTCCATCCTTTTCCCTTGCTTTATGATTGAAAATTAACTTTCACTTAGCCACAATTCCCCCCAACATTTCCACTATGCACATATGCAATAGATATGCATGATACACCTTGTATTTTCCCTTGTGTAGTAGCTTTATTTTTTTGTGAGAAAACACATAACTATCACTTCCATGACAAAACTCTAAAAATATATTTTCTATGACACAAAAACAAATAATTATTATATACATAGAACATTATTTATGGCACACATCCTTAATTGTACACGAAAGATCGACTATCCCTATACAATTTCAATTGCCTTCTATTCATAGAGCCTTCCATAGGTTTACCATTGAGATTTTCTAGGTGTACTACTAGTGCATCTGTCACTCTTCTGATGACATATGCTCGAAGCCAATGCATTTAAAATTTTCCTAGATGCTTCAAGAATTTGTCGTCATATAGCATGACTAAGACACCTAGTTGAAATTTATTTTGTTTGATGCATTGGTCGTGCTAGGATTTTTCACGAGATTTCCAAACATTCTGATGAAATCCTACAAGTGAAAAATCTTCTTCTAGCTGCAACAACTCTTGACATATTTGTTCCACTACACCAAATTCATTCATTCTCCTGAATGTAGCAATGTGCAAACTTGGTACATGAAAATCCATATGCATTACTGCTTCATGTCCATACACTAACTTGAATGGGGTCTATCTTGTTAGACTCTTGCAAGTAGTTTGTATGCCCAAAGCAATTATGGTATCCTTAAATCCCAACTATCTGTATTTACATTACAAACCTTAGTCAATACATTTTTCAGTATCTTACTAAATTCTTCCTCAATTCCATTATCTTGGTGATGATAAGGTGTGATTTTCTAATCATATATTTCAAATTCCTTAGTTAAAGCAATGATTGTCTTATTTAAAAAATGAGTACCTTGATCACTCATCAAAATCCTAGGACATCCAAACCTCATCAATATATTCTCAAATAGAAACTGTGCTGCAATCTTTCATAGGTGATGTTTTTTCCCACCTTGTTAAATAAGCTATTGCAGTGATATTATATTTGTCTCCTAATCCTTTTGTTGGTGGGTTAATAGGACCCACAAAATATATTTTCCACTTGTCAAAAGCTTGAATTTTAATTTGAGGAGATAAGAGAATTTCATCTTTTCTTGAATGTTTTCTTACTCGATGGCAAACAACATAAATCTTGCGTAATTCTTTATCATCATTATGTAAGTTAGGCCACCAAAATTATGCATGCAAAATATTTGTGCATTAGCTTTTCCTACACAGTGCCTGCTTATAATTCCTTCATTAGCTTATGCTAAAATCATGGATCACTCATGATATAATATGCATATGTGCAATATTCCATCATTTGCCAACTTATACAAGCACCCTGCTATCAATTGGTAATTTGAAAATCTTCACACCAATCACTTTTTTTCTGTGATAGTATACTCTGTTGGAGAAATTAAAGTGCTCTAAATTGTGCAATATCAACAAAACAATCATCCACCATTTTTACAACGAATGACTGCACATCTAGGAAATTATCTTCTAAAGTCATAACTTCCTCTCCTATGGTGATCCATGACAAATGATTTGGACCTGCATTGAGTTTGCTAGGATTGAAAACTACTTCAAAGTCATACTCCTAAAATGACAATATCCATTTGGATATGCAACCTCCTAACACTGGCTTGTTAAAAAGATACTTCAATGCAGAATTGTTTGTATATAACTTAAAATTGTTTCCCAAAAGATGGTGTTGAAATTTTTATAGAGCATAAACCATTGTTAGACCTTCTATTTCTATGGTTATGTAATTTTGTTCCATTGTAGAAAATTTTATATTAGCAAAAGAAATTGGATGATCCAGGTTTCCCTCTCTTGGATGCACTAAAATTTCTCCCAAGGATATGGATGAGACATCCACATGTACATGGAACTCCCTCATCCAATCTAGAAAGATCAAAATAATTACAGTAACCATCTTCTCTTTTAGTGTATCTAAGGCCCACTGAAATTCTTTTTCCCATTGGAAATTCACATCCTTCTTTAATAACCTCTCCATGGGCATTGTAATGTACACATATTCTTTAATAAATTTTATATAGAATCTGGTGTGGTCCAATATCACATGTAATTGTCTACTAGAGGTGGGGATAGGAAAGTATACTATTACTGCAATCTTAGCAGGGTCCACTGATAGCCTTTGCTTGTAAACAACATGCCCAACAAAATACCAAAAGAAGAGGAAAAAATGTAGTTCCTTAAATTCAAGTAAATTTGCAACTATAACACACCTATCTAAGATTAGGCACAACATTATATGTTTCTTCAACAAAATTAACATAGTATAATCATTTGGGTACACATCCAAGAACTTATCTATGAGCTCCTTAATGCTGCTACAAACATCCTACAGAAATTATAGGGGTATTCTTTAATCCAAAGGGCGTTATTGTTTACTAGAAATAACCCCATTCTATAGCAAATGTAGTCTTATGTCTATCGCCTTCGGCCATTTTTATCTAATGGTGCCTTAAAAACCCATCAGTGAATGAATAAGCTTCCTAGCCTCTGAAGTTTTTTAAGACCTCATTTGTAAAAGGGGTGGGAAAAGGATCATGCATGCATGCATCAATAAGCTTCCTAAGGTCTACACAAATTCTAATTTTCCCTATAGTCTAATCCACTATGATTCTTCCAAGAGCTCAATTATTCCTACCTCCATCATTCTATCTAACTCATGTTTCAGTTTCTGATTATAATTTGGGTTCAACCTATAAGGACTCTATTTAACAAGTTCAACATCTAGTTTCAAGGGGATTTTCATTTCTCTGAATTCTTATGCTATCCGCTTCACTTCTACAAAAGTATCGGGGAATAGGTCTTGATATGCTCTCAGCAAATAAAATACATTTTCCATTGTCTCATCATTATCGTAATCTCCTATAATGGCCAATTTCAAATTATGTGTAATGCTAATATTCACTTTCTTTGTCCTAATGGGATTGGAATAGTCTTTTCTTTGTAACTTGGGTCTCAATTCTGCACTCTCTCATTATATTTCTAGAACTTTTTGATCTCTTAGGCCTTCATGATTATCAACTCTTTTTGCAATATTATAGCACCCCAATTTTATTTTTTGCATTCTATGAATGTTTATGCATCAGACACAAGGGTACCGACTTGTACACTTTTTGAAATTTTGACGCAAATATTTTTCCCTTTAGGATCTTCAGGGGTTTGTTTAGTACATCATCTTCAGCTACAATGTTGAATGTGGATTTGAAATTCTATGTCATAAGTGCCCACTCTATTATTCTCCTGCACAGTTCTAGCTCAACATACCAATTCCAAGAAATAACATCTAAATTATGGACAAACCTATGTACCCACTCCTCCTATGGTATCCTTCTTCTAGTCTAGGAAGCAAAAACAACTCTCTAAATGGGTCTTTGGAAAACACAACCTTGTGTATTTCAGTCCCTTACTATATTATTTTGAACCGAAGTGAATACATAGTAAATGCTTACATTTCAGCTAGGTCTCTATGTTATTATTATGTACAATTCACGAGTGTGATGTAGTTTCTCTCATAGAAACATCTAAAGCTAGTAATCTTAAATGATTAGGTATCTAAAATTTTAATTCTTGTACAAAAAAAGACATTAGATAAACTATCATACCTTGGAGGATTCTGCACCTCAATCCCAATATAGTGCACTACATGAATAATGTGCACGCATCTCCTTGTTGACACCTCATGCAACTTATTCCGCTAGTTCTCCAAATCATCTTTAGAATCTAATGAGAGGGAACTGATATTGTGCCAAATTAGCACACCATATATATAAGGATTGAAATAGTCTTTCCTTCGCATAGTTATATTATAAATGTTATCCAAATCCTTTGCATCTAACTCATCCCATAAAAGTTAAAAATGTCTATCTGATTCCCTAGGATCAAATGGTGTAATTAATATGATATTCCCAGAATCAAATATCATTTGCCTCTTTTTGAAATTGATGATGACCATATTATAAAATTCCTCGTCAATTCCTAATAGCACAATATATGGGTATATTTCATCTACTATTTTTTTTTACTTCAAATTTTGTAAAACTATTAAATCCATCAATATCCACTTTTGTGTTAGACATCCTACCAATGGGGAATATTCTGTATTGGTTTTCCATCCTCAGTTTAATAGGAGACCAAGTCAGTTTAGGGTTTCCCATAATTTTCCTTGTCTTCTTCACTAGAATACTTACATTTAATCCTAAATATAGAATAATGTTTACCATATCATAATCACTTACCTTTGTGCTAATTATGAACTCTTGACTTGTTCTCATTTTGCATTCAAACTGATTAACTACACATCATGTTGTATTCATTGTAACTAATTTTGGTTCTTTGGCACATTGATATATCAATATGTTGAATTTCTCTAGTGCGCAATCATCCTTACGTTAGATCTAAAAATCTCTTTTGGAAGGTTTTAATAGGGCTTCCCTCAACTTCAAGTGATATGGTAGATATTCTATCACTATGAGGAGGCATATCATACATTATAATCTATTCCAGAATCACCCACTCTGATGCAATAGTATCTTTGTGTGCATCCTTACTTGTTGTATTTTATTTTAAGTGGATCAAACTTTTATGGAATACCTGTGACTTTCCTTGCCTACTGCTAATTTGTAGTGGTTTTTTTTGTGGAAGTCATTATGGTCTTTGTGCCTCAACATGTAGCTAAACCCACATGCAATAGGTCTTTGCACAATTTGGCAGTGATCATCTAGATATTTTGTCATTTCTTCTCTTGCCATTTTTCAATAAGCTAGGGACAATATTCTGTTGCATTCTCAAGTGCTCTATAATAAGTATAAGTTTATCAATGATTAGGGAAACCTCTTGCAATATATCCTAGCTATCCACAATTATAGAAGATAAATGGTCCTCTCCCCCTTCCAAATGCTTCTCTTCCTTACCCTGGTCCTTTGGTTCCTCTATCCATAATTCCTTGACCTCTTCCTTATTTCTTATATAGTCTAGGTTGATTGCAAGTCTATGAAATTATTTCTTTCCCTTCTTGCAATTAGTAAGAATTCGTAGTGTGTTCCCTCATCAAATCCAATGCAAGTAATGTTGAATATCATGTCCCAATGAGTTGAAAAAATCACAAAAAAGAGTCCTCACAAAAGTCTCATATTTCTATAGCATGCCCCCTGGGTGAATGTCCCGAAACTTTGCAAACCCTGCACCACAACCTCCTTCCTTATGCCAATGGGTTAGTTGCACACATTTCCATGTAGTCTATCAATGCATGAAACTCATTCCTATGGTGTCCATCCTTCCTGCCTATCATGCACCATACGTCCTCATGCTATTATTTTCCCTTGGTCAAGTGTTGTAACTAGATTGTCAACACAAATAAATATGATTGGACTCGATCCATGCCACTACTATCTCCACTTGCTACTAGAGATGCCTCCAATTTTAGTGAAATATCCAAGGCTTTTGATTTTGATGTAGCTTTTTGCTGGATCAATGACACTCAAATATGTGGAAGTAGTCTAGTAATGAACCACTTCATGTGATACACATATGGAATCTCAAATGTCAATCTTCCCAATAGTACCTTAAACCATTGATTGTGGTCCTGGAAAGACTCATTTTGACCCTGCTTAATTTCCTTCAATTCTGTAATACATTGTGACTCAAATTTAGGTTTTTGAAACTTTCAGCAAGGCCTACTTTATATCTTTCAAAGTTCTCTACTGTAGGCCATGGTAGTACTCATATACATTGTATGCCACATTAGTGCATGTTATCTAAAGGTAGTTTCCATCTCTGCAATATTAGTAGGTTCATCTTGGACTTGGTTCATAGTCCATACAACCTCACATGAAAACAAATGTTGATCGGGATCCTCAGTTTCAGAACCATGCAACATAGGCATCCTCGAAGTGAAATATGCCATTATATTTTGCACACTAGTCCCTTATAAAATATTTCTAAGTATACATTATGTTTGTTTTGGAATACTTTGTGTAATGTTCCTTAATGGAGAATTCTTTGGCACACTCCCCTTTAACTTACTAGTTTTGTTACTACTGGTATTAATGCTTCTCTTACTTTATTTCAATTGAACAAAGGATGAAAAAAATTTCTAGGTGAACTTACCTCCTAATAAACAAATGTGCATAGGGTCATGGGCTCTCATAAGGCATGGTTTGAGCAAGGTGAATGGGATACACAAATTCTAATATTCTTCGACTATGCTTTGAGGGTCCTTCATCTTCTCCTTCTTTGCATAATATGCCAAGATGCACTCTTTTAGGACTTCGTTTATCTCCTTTGCTCTTGCTTCTCATATTATCTCTTCTCACCTACTCCACTGGGATTTTATCAGGTGTGGACATCGATGAAAATATCTCTCCTACACCACTGCCACATTAAAACCTTCTTCTAGTATGCAATACTCCACTCTCAAAATATGTCAACATTTTCTTCCCATTATACTTCTTTTGCATGGTCAATTCTACATCATCTCGACATACCTTTTAACAATTAATTTGGATTTCGAATCATTTCATCCACTCTCTATGTTATTCTTTCTTTTTACCCCAAGCCATGTCCCCTCAGGACATCGCCTAGTCATCCCCTAGCTCACCCTATGTGCATAAGTGGTTTAGCTACTCATACTATTTGATTCCATATTTAGGATTCCCTTGTCACACATTACCATTTTAATGGAATTTGGCAACAATCTAATATACCTTCCATAGGGTCCTTTCAAAAAATTCCTCTCTATTATGCTATATCATACTATAGGTTCGATAGCAAACTCTACAATGTACCCCTCCAATATACTTTTGAATCAATAGTCTAATGCGCAAGAGATGTTATTATTTAGAGACTTCAAATGAAAAAAAAAAAATTAGGCGATACAAACTTAAACAGGAATGCAAAAATTTATAGATATAACCATAAATACAGAGATGCAACAAAAATAACACTTCATTTCATTAATATTTAATACTAAAATATGCTTGCAAACATAATGGAAATAAAACTAGCTTGGATAATGGTAGCTTATCTCTAAGAATAGATGTGGTGGATACATGCCTATGAACTATGTTAAAATGAGGCTCAAGGGCCTATTTATTATTGAACAAAAAGGGAAAACCCTAAACAACCAAAACCATAACCCCAGGAGATGGAATGCCAAGAGTTTGTTGGCCGCATTGGGGTTAGTTAGGCAACCAACTTCCCCAAACTTGGTCATATTATCTTTATTTGGCGCATATGATACCCTGTTAGAAATTTCTCTTTGAGTACTATAATATTTTCAATATGCCCTTCCTACACATCTGGGCCTATTTCAGATCTCAAAAAGACGTCGTTTAGGGGACCAAAACTCCTCTGGAAGTTCAGGACTTGAAAAACTACTAAAAATGGTAAATGTTGCACTAAACAACGAAACAGACGAAATTGACTTGAGGTCTAGGTGAAAAAGGTGGGAGGACACCAATATCCACCTTTGGCTCAAGAGGTCGCTAATCCCTATTCTCATCGTTCAACCTTTCTATCCATTCCATTAACAAATTTGCGGATTCGACAAAGAAAATATCGTAAAACTCAATGAATACATATCTCTATAACCATTATTCTTTGTTAATCCACTAGTCTCCAATCTCACTTGTAGAAAAGTCTTGATATTTTTATTTGAGCCAATGATTTATATCCTCCTTAATGGGATTCCACATTCCCTTCAACAATAAATCCTGGTCTTGGAAACATAACCATTTGTTGGCGGTAGTGAAAGTCTGACCTGAGTTAGCATGCACATTTTGGACAACAAAACTCACTAGACACCAACCCTTTCAACATCACCTATAGAAAAGGTGAAGTCTCACTTGAGGCACCTATGGAAATTACAGAAACTAGAATTATACAATGGCGAAGGGAATTGGATTCTACATGAAAAATATCCTATGGAACAATATGTAGTATTTAATTCATAGCCATATACTAGATATAGTCACAAACATTCATTGAAATCATTATATATATATATATATATATATATATTATATATATATATATATATATATATATATATATATATATATTATATATATATATTCATGATTTCAATGATGTTTGTGACTATATCTAGTATATGGCTATGAATTAAATACTATATATATATATATTAGAAAATTCTAAAGGTATGCTTCAATTTCATATATGGCATAATAATAAACATTCAAACATTTAACACACTATAGCAATCTACTTAGAAGATAAACTAAGGTATTATGCCACCATCACATAAAATAAAACACATGAACTATGACAATCCATCCATCAATCATTTTATATTAATATTTATAAGGTGTTGGGAACATCATTATAACATTACCAATTTTACCCTAAATCAGCTCTAGCCTATTCAAATAACATTACAACATAATAATATCAATACCTCAAACTAACACAAAAATGGCTAAATTAAATCCCCTTGTCTTCCAATTATTTATAGATGATAATGTGGATGCAATCCAACCCTATTAACATGGAAAATTTTTACCATGAGATTTACCTTGAGCTGGTAGACCACAACTGATATTCTTGACTCAGTCAAAACTAATCCAAATGATTCAGTCCAACTTAACCACTTTAACTTGACCACCTCATGCATCGATCCTTTCTACACACTCTTTCCTTTTATGCAACTTCTGCATGTTGATCCTTCTGTGGTCATTTTTCATGCTGATCCTTTTGTGACAATTTTGTATTATTTCTTTTTCTTCATTTCTCTACACAAATTCTCCAAAACTGTGAAAATTCCTCCAAGTTTTTATCCCAAAACTAGCCCTAAAACATTTATTATTTATAAAGTAAGACATTATAGTTAAATATTATCACCCTTTTAACAAAAAACCCATGTCTCATAATCTTCTAGCTCTTCTTCATTTACTTGTGGAAAACCCATCAAGGTGCATTTTTTACCATTTTTTAACAAGTATTTGCACAATAATGCCCATCGAGGGCTAATTTTGAGGCCAAATTGAGTGCTTCAAAGGGAGAATGCGTGTTTTCTCATTTACACCTTAATGAACTTTTATATTTTCATTTTTATGAATAAAAATTCCTATTGTACAATTGACCTAACTTTTGGCTTACTTTTGTATAATGACAAAAATTTGAAATCTGCTCTAAAAACATGTTTTCACATTCTTCCATATCTATTTTTTCTTTTAATTTTAGGCATGGTTACTTGAATAGTTAGATTCGGTAAAAAACACATGTCTATGTTTTTCTTGATTTGACATTAGATTTATGAAAATGACATGCAAAAGGTACCCTCTAAACATATTTCATTTCACTGCAACTGTCATATGTGAGAAAACCATTATTATCACCATTTTTCATAGGGAAAACCCCCAATAAGTCAAAAATACATAATGGTAATATGATACATGTCTTATAATGTGTCATGAATATGTTTCCCCTAACGAAAGGTTTTCTTTTGTCTATCCTCAAAAAATTGACAAATAGGGAAGGGTATTTGAGAGAAACAAAAAGAGACACAGATATTTCCAAGTACATTTGTTCTAGTATTTAATAAATTAATGATATAAATTAGAAAATAAACATAACTTCACCTAATAAGAGGTTCATGAAATAACATCTTGAGAGGCAAAAGAGCTGAGATGGTTGACAATGGTGATCTAAACTATACCATATACAAAGGAGAAAGGTAGCACCTCGATCATATGGTACTTTGTAGCTTAAGATTAGGAAACTTTGGAACCTATAATGCATTGACAGGTAGATTGTGATCTAAAATATGAAATTTCGGTAGAGCAAGAAGTTTAGAATCTTATGACATAAGGTGAAATCAAACTTAGATGAAATTTTGACTTCTTTCTTTTGAAAATCTTATTTGTGAGCAAGCTAATTTTTAAACAAGATTATTTGATTGCACCCAAAATGATTTTCACAATCAAAATTTTTTACTCCCAAGGAATGCTTTCTAGCAAGTTGGTTTTCAATAACTCCAAGGTCTAATGGCACTTAAGACAGGTTTTCGTCATCAAATTTTATTCAAGGAAAAAGATAGGACAGTGAGATAACTTGGCATGGCTAGTGAGCTAAGTTATTTTATTGTGTGGATTAAGGGGAAGGATGGTTTGGAAAAATCATGAATGAAAAGGAGGTTGAAGTCATAATTTGGTGGTAATAGTAGTAGTATCATGAAATATTTAAAATTTGACTACATAAACAAATAAGAGTTTGGCTTCAACATGCATGGATTCTTAAGCTTGGAAGAAGGAAATATAAATAGGCATACCATGGTGAATAAGGAGAATGTATAATGGATTGTGTAAGAATACCTCATTTGTAGAAATGTTTTGTATGTTACAATGGAGCTTGACTTCTCCTTTACACTAATATTCACTTGGTCCTGATATCATTATTTATTTTCAATGATTTTTATCCATCTTGAAAACTTATGGGGTTGTTGGTCAACAACTACAAAACTTTATAGCAATCTCTCAGGAATTTTTGCTTTGATCATATCTTGTTGAACATCCCATGATGCCACAAATTTTTAGCTTGAATGTTTGGATATCACACTCTCATTCACAAGACTTTAAAATTTAAACTTTTAAAATCACTTGTTCATAGTTTGACACTCTGGATCCTTTCATGAATTATAAGAACTTAACAATTTCCTACAATAAAATGTGATATGATGGAGGAATAAAGGTGTAGGGTCCCTATTCATCCAAGTCCTACAAAAAAAA
>APFE030532878.1:51259-76510 GCA_000404065.3 Pinus taeda
CCTCCAATACAAACAGGTTTCTATTTGACATTTAAATCATTATCAAATTTCAGGAATAACAATATGCAAGGCAACATTGTTTGTGAAGTTACAATTTAGACGTAAACTGACTTTTCTTAAAATATTTTTTTTGTATGAAGTCTAATAAAAATCATTATATTGGGATATTAAAGTGTATTCAAGTGGCTATCTCTCATTGAAACAAGTTTTAAGAATACATTTATTTAAGATCTCAAACTTTTCAATGAATATTGAAGGAGGCAAAGTTTTTATTTTGTTGTTTTTAAGATAGGTAGTCACTAATTTATGAATAAGGTTTTTATACGGTTTCCAAATGAAGTGAATCAAATTATATTTTAAAATAATTTGAAATATATATCTCCCTTATAAAGACGTTTCAAATATATAGTTTTTTGGAATGTCAAATATTTCGATGAACAATCAAAACACAAATTTTCCACGATGTTGATTCTATGACCAATAGTTATGAACATGGACATAAATTATTCATATCATGTCATATTGAGGCGATTGAAATTGGGTTGTAAACTATACCTCAAATATTGACAGTACCAACTATGTTTTTAAGGGTTTTCCAAAGTAAATTTACTACACGAATCAAAACTTGTGTAATTTTTCCTAAATTAATCCATGAAGTGTATGAGAGACCTAGTCAAAATGTTTATTATTATATAAGCAATTCATCTTCCATAATTACTCAATACTCATTTTGTGGATCTTAATATATATTTTTAGAAAAATTGATGTTTTTCGATAAGTTCATATTAAAAATTTTACATTTTCACTTCATTTGTACACAATTTTTTATTTGATGAAAAGGAGGTTGAAGTCATAATCTAGTGGTAATAGTAGTAGTATCATGAAATATTTAAAATTTGACTACATAAACAAATAAGAGTTTGGCTTCAACATGCATGGATTCTTAAGCTTGGAAGAAGGAAATATAAATAGGCATACCATGGTGAATAAGGAGAATGTATAATGGATTGTGTAAGAATACCTCATTTGTAGAAATTTTTTGTATGTTACAATGGAGCTTGACTTCTCCTTGACACTAATATTCATTTGGTCCTGATATCATTATTTATTTTCAATTATTTTTATCCATCTTAAAAACTTGTGTGGTTAATGTGTTGCTGGTCAACAACTACAAAACTTTATAGCAAGCTTTGAGGAATTTTTGCTTCGATCATATCTTGTTGAACATCTCATGATGCCACAAATTTTTAGCTTGAGTGTTTGGATATCACACTCTCATTCACAAGACTTTAAAATTTAAACTTTTAAAATCACTTGTTCATAGTTTTACCCTCTGGATCCTTTCATGAATCATAAGAACTTAACAATTTCCTACAATAAAATGTGATATGATGGAGGAATAAAGGTGTAGGGTCCCTATTCATCCAAGTCCTACAAAAAAAATGACAAGTAGCGGATAGGAAACAAATACATTTTAACATGTTGAGGAGTGGTGGCTAACCTAAAGAACCCAACAATGTTTTGATGATAAAATACTAGTTTCTGTCAAATTCAAATGATTCAAAGCGATTTTGAAGTCATTTTAAATTGTATCTCTAGTAGAATTTGTTTTTAAAATATTTTGAATTGATATGTGAAATGTACTGAAGAGTATCATACTTGGTGAGGTTGTGTGTGAATTCATGCTTAGGCCAATAATTATTATTTTTAACTCGATTTTTCATTTGATGAAAAATTGATCTGGTTCCACTTAGAGATTAAATATATTCATTTGGGTACCTCCAATACAAACAGGTTTCGATTTGACATTTAAATCATTATCAAATTTGAGGAATAACAATATGCAAGGCAACATTGTTTTTGAAGTTACAATTTAGACGTAAAGTGATTGTTCTTAAAATATTCTTTTTGTATGAAGTCTAATAAAAATCATTATATTGGGAGATTAAAGTGTATTCAAGTGGTTATCTCTCATTGAAACAAGTTTTAAAAATACCTTTATTTAAGATCTCAAAATTTTCAATGAATACTGAGGGAGGCAAAGTTTTTATTTTGTTGTTTTTAAGATAGGTAGTCACTAATTTATTAATAAGGTTTTTATACAATGTCCAATTGAAGTGAATCAAATTATATTTTAAAATAGTCTGAAATATATATCTCCCTTATAAAGAAATTTCAAATATATAGTTTTTTGGAATGTCAAATATTTCGATGAATAATCAAAACACAAATTTTCCCTGATGTTGATTCTATGACCAATAGTTACGAACAAGCGCATAAATTATTCATATCATGTTGGATTGAGGCAATTGAAATTGGGTTGTAAACTATACCTCAAATTTTGACAGTACCAACTGTGTTTTTAAGGGTTTTCCAAAGTAAATTTACTACACGAATCAAAACTTGTATAATTTTTCCTGAATTAATCCATGAAGTGTATGAGAAACCTAGTCGAAATGTTTATTATTATATAAACAATTCATCTTCCGTAATTACTCAATACCATTTTGTGGATCATCTTAATATATATTTTTAGAAAAAATGATGTTTTTTGATGAGTTCATATTAAAAAATTTACATTTTCACTTCATTTGTACACAAATTTTTATTTTTTATTTTTAACTTGTAACTTTGATGGCTTATTTTAAAGTATTTTATTTTCCTTTGAGAAACTTATTATCCTTCAGTTTCTTCATCCTTCATATGCATTCCTTCTTTTATAGATCAACTTGTCAATGGGTTAGTAAATGGAGTGGTTCTTACTGCACCACAATTGGAAATTATTGAAGCATGTTTGTAAAAAATTATATACCTATATCCCAAGAGTATTGATGCATATAGTACCAAAATAATTTTACATTAATTTTTTCTAGATCTACTTTTCCAATATGAAAATGTCTTGGAGAAACTCATCAAAGTGAATGTGTAGGTTCTTACATTTCATCTTCATGTTTCTCCTCCTCTAAGTTGTAAATTCTGGTAAAACCCAATAAAATGTTTCTAAAAATAATAAAAATTGTCCAATTCCTTTAGCATTTACTCGACAATGGCACAAGATTGTTTGGAAATTTATTTGAAAAAGTTGTGTAACTGTTATTATCAATATGGAGTTCATAAACTTGTGAAATGAAATAATATATGCACACAATTAGATTGTTTGTAGAAATATATATCTAGAATAATTAAAAATGAAGCACCCCACACTTCATCAATTAAAAGAAATTTCAAGATAGAAAGGATCTAATCTTACCAACTTAGACTACTTGATCTTACAATGGAAAAACACCAGGTTTTGAGGTGGAGTTTACCTTTCAATGGTGAAAATGGAAGCCCCACATAATTATGTTTCATTCAATGATGTAGGTTATTGGTTAGATAAGAAATCATCACACACTTCTAGAAAACAAAAGCAAGGCACAAAAATTACTTAAAATCTTTTGGAAGATCAAGAATGCACTAGTGTCCCACAAGTTGTAGTTCCTTTGGATCCAAAGGCATGTAACGCTTGAATCCTAAGTCATGTACTTATCTATTACAATTGAAGTATTAAAATAAAAGGACATATTCAAAAATGGAAATAATACTTGTGTAAGTCCAGTTTCGTGGATTTTGCATACATTAGGGCCATTTCCAATGGATAGACACTCCTAATATTTTACCCTACCCATCATTGAGCTTGTTTCTCCAAGCATTTACTAATACATGGAAAGATATACCTACAATGTTTTGACGAAAGGCTAGTTCGATAAGCTATTTATGAGTCATGGTTTTTTTCAATGGGTGGACACTCCTAATCGTTTATCTTGTTTATCACTAATTCTTTTTTTCAAAAGAATTCACTAATATATGATAAAATACTTGATTTGTTCTTGAACAATAGTAAATCTCTAATATATAATAAAGAAACAAGACCAATAACTTAAAGCAAAGTATTATGGACAAAGGAAAATGAAACAATTAGTATATAAACAAAGTTATTTATGACAAATAAGAATAGAGGTTAAACAAACTAAAGAAAAGTATTTAAAAAGAAATAATGTGCAAGCTTAAGAAATGATATTGCATGAAATAAATAAGAGGATATAAAATGAAATAAAGTGCCATCATTGTCTATTTGTAGCGAGCTGGATTCCCTCATTAACAAAGTAGAAAACTATTCTATAACATAATAAACTAAATCAAAAAATTCTACATCCAAAACTACAAAATGACAATCTATATGAAAGGAAACATAAATGTTTTTATTGTATCCCATCATAAATTTGGCATATGCTCCAAGAGTCGTCATTTTGGAATGGATAAGGCACTCATATTTATACAAAACTTTCTTTGAAACTAAGATAAGAAATAGTAAATTCAGATCCACATATCTTTCATGTGGTACAACTATTTGCTAATAATTAACAACTAAATATCTCTAAATATTTCTAAATATCTTTTCATGAATATATCAAAAATATTTAGTAATCAATCTTCTATGATTCTTCTCCATCAAAGATACTTGATTGATCCTTCCAATCCTCATCAAATATTTAAATGTTTAAGAGGAAATTCGAATTTGGACCTTAATGGCAAACATTTGCATCATTGGAATCTTCAAATAAGCCTACAACCATCACCAAACTCACTCAACTTTCACATATAAGGGAAAACATGTTATTTTCTAATATTTAATCATAAATTCACTCAAAATACTAAAATAATTGTATTGGAAAATATGGATCCTAATACCACATATAAACATAAAAATTGAGTAAAACAAGGTTATGGAAGAGTAGAAAAGGATGAAAGTAAAGGAAAAGGTTATTAAAAAATTGTTAAAGGGGATGTGAAAAGATGGTCATTTTCATGACTTATAACAAAAAATCCTCATTATTTCATATATGTCTTAAATAATGGTTAGGAAATTTTTTAAGAAAATCTATCAAATTTATATGTATAATAAATGGTTGAATCTCCATGTCATATATGAATATGTATAAGCTATTTTATCAATAATATAATACGCATAAATTTTTGGTGAATCGTTGACTGAATATATATATATATATATATATATATATATATATATATATATATATATATATATATATATATATATATATATTATATATATATATATATATATATTTATATATATATATATTATATATATATATATATATATATATATATATATATATAATATGAAAATATTTCATTGAATTATAAAGTTTTTGTTAAATCTTGGTGAAATTTTCACTTAGTTATTAAAACACTGCAAATTCTTGGCTAATCGTTGATAATGTATACATTACATGTATAATAATAAGAAAAAAAAAATTAAACTATAATATACACATTCTCTGTGTATAGGAAAAGAAACATCATGGATAATGTTGGTTAAGGTTCTTATTGTACATTGTTGCAAATCCATTTAAATGTTTTTATCATGTTTTACCATAAAGGTCTTATTACATCTCAAGGGGAATCTAGTTAGAGAGGCACCCCCAAAGGTATATGATGTTGAACTAAAGAGTTTATTTTGCTAAAACTTGATATTGAGGCATCCATATAGCTCAATCATATTCTATGTAATTAATATTCTAGAGGTGTTATATGAAAATGAGGTCTAAGAATACTTATACCATAATCATGAATCTTTACATCAAATTCCTTTGGTTTCTTATACAATTCTTCTCTATAAGGTAGACATGTCTCCAATTCCTTGGCTTTTAGATAAACCAACAACCTTAATATTTAGTGCTTCCTCACCATCTGTAGGTATTTCACCTCCTTTTTGTATTGTAACTATTGTAGTACCAACTGCATTTTATTGTACAATTCACAGTTCTCTAAAAATGTTCAATTGGAAAATAATTCCTTGTAACTTCACAAAATTAAAAATGATATTGAATTAAAAGATAAATTTGTATTGAAACTTAATTTCCTACATGATAAACAAAATGTAATAACATAAACTCATCAAAAAGTTACAATTGGCGAGAACAAAATTATAAAATATAGATTAAACAATAGTCTTTTCATGCTCATTACTTGGAAAATTATCTCACAAAATAATCATCCACTACAAGAAAAAAGGTCATTGGTGAGGGTCATTCCTGTGACAGACCTTTAAGGTCTATCACCAATGTTGCATATGGCGACAGTCTTTAAAAAAGATTGTTATAAGTGTATATAGTGATGGTCCTTTAATGTTTGTCACCAAAGCCATTTTCAATGACACTTTTGGTGAGGATCGTTAAAGGCTCTTCGCTAATTCTCTCTTTGTTGATACTTCTATTGACGATATTTTATTGACCCTCACCAATGCTATTTTTGGTTACCTTGGGTGACGGTCAAAAAATGTTCATCATCATTGATCATTCCAATGATTTTTTGATGACGGTTCATGCCTGTGATGGACCTTTAAGGTTCATCATGAATGGCGAATATGGTGACAGTCTTTAAAAAAACGTTGTTGTAAGTGTATATAGTGATGGTCCTTTAAGGTTTGTCCCCAAAGCCATTTTCAATGACACTTTTGGTGAGAGTCGTTAAAGGCCCGTCAGTAATTCTCTCTTTGGTGACACTTTTGGTGAGGGTCGTAAAAGGCCCATCACTAATTCTCTCTTTGGTGACACTTCTAGTGAATATCTTTTATTGGCCCTCACTGTTATGTAACCAGCTCAAGAAAAAGATAGAAAAGATAGATCAAGGCCTTAGAATTCAGCCTCTTCGAGGGGGCAACCTCCTTTGCATTACATAAATGAACAATTCTTGGATGATGCAAATGAAAATACCTCCTTTCTATATATAGGAGTCTAAGGGGTCATAATGTAATCAGAGCCGACATAACAATAATAATGTAAGGGCACAATAATAACAATAGTGGGCTTCTATGGGGCACAATAGTGACAATGTGGGCACTACATGGGTACACCAATATAATAAGGGGGTTGTACTAATAACAATAGGGGTTACACTAGTAGTATAGGGGCCTAACACTCACCAATTCTCTTTTTGCTTACTTTTGGTGATGGTCAAAAAATGTTCATCATCATTGATCATTCCAATGAGTTTTTGATGATGGCATGTACATGTTACTATATTTTTTTCAAAATATAATGATTTAATACCATTTTTGTGGAGTGTTTTTCATTATGTGTCCAAGGTCATAGTGGTTATAGCTAGTTAATTTGTTAAGAATTAATTAGTGTGTATCATTTCCCTCAAGTCAGAATAATATAGTTTTCCTATGAGTCAACACATGATTCATCTCTATTAGGTTTATTATTTAGCAAATTTTCTTCAAATAAAGTTCCACTAGTGTGTGTAGGAACTATATTATTTAATACATAATCAAGCTCTGTCAATTCTATTAATGAGAGAGACCTGGCACTCTTCAACACTCATGTCACACCTTAACATGCTTTAGAACAATACACTAACATTCCTTGCAACACCTCACATGTCCTCGAACATATTTGTACCTAGAACATTTTGCCATGAGTAGGATGCCCAAGCACATGTTAGCATAGCATAGCACTCCCCTATCATGTGTTGGCATGCCCTGTAGTCCCTAGCATGCCCTGGAACACCTTGGCATAATATTGCATTGACAAACATTAGCACTTGGCACACATTGGCACTTGGCATGTATTGGAACATATTATTAGTGTGCCTAGCATGCCCCTTTTGAAAAAGATAAAGTTCTGACTTATTAACCCTCTTATGTGTTCATCTCCCTACATTTTAGCTTGGTTATTCCTTTTGTTTCCTTGAAACTCCTTGACGCATATTGGCATACTCTAGCACCCTGCACATCCTAGCATGTCTTAGCACCTGGCATGCCTTGGCACTATATGGCACATGTTAGCACACCCCAGAACTACCTAGCACACTCTAGCACTTCTTGACATGCCCTGATTTTCCCTGGCATGTCTTACCTGTGCTTAACATACCTTGTAACTCCCTCCTTGGCATGACAACTAGCACTCATTAACACTCCCAAACACACCCCCATATTCATTCACTTCCACAAATTTTGACCTAGTGCTCCCTTGTTTTTTTGGAAAGTTTTAGTGTCTACAGATAAATGCTTAAACCCCTAGACTAGTAGATGTGTCTAGAACAACAGTGCAAAGACTTATCTACTTTTTCTATGACCAATACATTAAATAAGGCAGTAAGAAGCCCACCTGAAACTTTCTCTTACTCCTTATCTCCCTTGATGAATTATGTCACTTCTTTCCATACTTAATCCACTTGAAGAGTACCTGCACACAGATAGAAGACAAAAACTAATGAAAGCATATGATAATGATCTATTGATTAAACATAGTATGGAATCAGGTACATAATACACATATGAAAGCATCAATGGACAATACAAAGAAAAATCTTTGAACACTTTATTAGTAAAAGGAAGAGTTACAACCCAATTTGCTTGATTCAGCATCACTCCTCCAGTTCAATCCCATCCTCTCCTCATAAAAAGCAAGACATTTTGACATCATTACAATACTTGAAATCAACTCAAGTCTCATATTAACAACATCTCCCTATAATTCAATGATTTCCATCCCTTGATCACTTAGATGAGTGGTATTTTTATAGGTGAATGAAGGAAGTTATACCATAAATGGTGATAATGAATTCCCTCCCAAACTTAGGATTTAGTTCCATGGAGGAAGGGATAAAGGGATTGATGTTCCTTAACTCCATACCTCATCCAAATTCAAGCCTAAAGGAGTAGATACACTTGGGAAACTTCTAGATGCATCCAATGGATAATAATATTCCCAAAACCCAACGCAATTTCACTCAAATTCGCCCAGCACAGGCCAAAGAGGGCTCAAGTGTGCTGCATAGCACCCTAGCAGTGTACTGGACTACACTACAGTGCACCTTGATGAAGACCTGCCTGCGCTAATCTTCTTAGAGGTTGTTTTTGGATGATTTCAGTCATGGAATCTCTTGGGAAGGAGGCATTTTGATGGTTGACTTCGTTTAGGGCATGTAACAACTAAATTAGGGTTTGATGGAACCTAATAGTACTGATATTTCAGTCGGGGTTGACGTGCCCAAATGGATCTATAATAGTTTCCCCATAAAGCATAAATTCATAAATATGTATGTTGGGTGAAATTCTTTATCATGTGGAGAAGAGGTTTTGAAGCGGAAGGTGACCTGCATCAATTACAATACATATATCATGATAATTTGATTTTTTCTCATGAACTTGCTCAGGGAAGGCATACCCATGCTCAGCTTATAAATTTTCGTTACATGTAAAAATATAGTCGTCTACAGATATAGACCCATGAATGGATGACCATGAATGTAAGGCCATTGTACATTTGATTTAGTACTCCTGAAAATATTGCAGCCCAAATGGATGAAACTAGATATGGGGTCTTCAATCTCATTCAATATTTCGCTCAAGTACATGTCTAAACCATGTGAATAGATGATCTGAAGTCAAACATTGGAAGACATTGTTTGATTAGCAGCCAATGATGTAAGCCGTTAACAGACGCAAGAGGAATCACTGATAATAATGATGACCCTCAAGGTACTATAGTACATTTCGCATGGTGTGAATAAATTATTTGATGTCGAACACCATACAAAGTCTTTCGGTTGAAGGCCAGTGATATCAACCTATCACCAGAAGCGAGAAACCTGTCATTTATGTATGCAAGCCTCAAGGTACTGAAGGGGTGTTTCTAAGTCAAATTCTTGGATAATGAGTTGATGTCGAAAAGAAGCGACTTGTTGTAGGAGGGCCTTGATGTATGCCGCATCAATGACATGAAATGAGGTAAATGATTTTGGAAATGAAAAATCGACTAACGATAGAAGGTTCAGGAATGATGGTCATGAAAATGAACGTTTACAGAATTGAAAAGGATAAAGTTTGACTGAATAAATTCTATTGAACATGTCGGCAACACTAAGATGAATTTGTAGCATTGACCCAAAACAAAGTAATGGATGGTATGATACACCATTGGTGTGATAACCATCAAGCTGAATGACCCAACCCACATAATCAGAGTGATGAGGTGAAAGTGTCATGTGCATGAGCGACTTGCTATCATAAAGTGTTTTCCCCTTTTTCCAATTTTCCCTAGTCATTGTTGACCAGTGCCTCTTTATTTTTAATCAAGCTTGAGGAGGATAACATATGCTTGTTTTATAATTTCACCCTTCGGTTGAATCCATCGTTATTTGATGTTTTAACGAGTCTAGCAAAGGTGAAACTCAATCTTGTCTAGATGGACAAGTTTTTCGCTATTTTATGTTTTTAACAAGCTTAACGACAAAGATAACTCAATAATTTTCATGTTTAGAGAGTTTGAAAAGGAACGAAAAGAAAACTCCACAAGTTCTTTTTCGTAAAATAATCTCTCAAGTCCGAAAAAGCGTAAAATAATACAAGAGAGATATCGTTTCCAATCCTTTAACGAGCTGGAAAGGAAAAGCACTCGGCAACCTTTTCATGTTTAGAGAGTCTGAAAAGAGTCTAAAGAGGACTCCAAGGGGGTTCCTTTTTAGTTTTTAACAAAGCTCGAAAAAGAGATAAAAGTTTGCTTTGTGGTCAAAGATGTTCAATTTACATTTCAGCACGTCAAATTCTACATGTCAGTGGTTAAGGCTACTCAAAGCATTAGCAAAATAGATTAAAAATACCTGTTTCATGGATATAATGAATTAAAACTAATGTTTACTTGATTAATGTGCAAGAAGTAAGCATAAAAACAATTTTTACCATTTCACATTTACCCTTTGATTTTGGTGCTTTGGAGCAGTTTTTTACCTCGAAGTTTACCAATCGATTATGGAGGATTTAGTGGACCATTCCTCATGCCATCTAGACCAGGTAGGAGCTATCTTTGTTCTCTTTCATCTCATATCATTAATTTTCAGTTTCAAGCAAAAATATTAGGTTTTTGGGGCCCCTGGGGTTTCAATTTTCAAACCTGGGATCAACGCACCCTTTCATCATCGAAAGGTGCGCTACAGTGCAGTTACCTAGAAGGTTGTTTGTATTGTAGCACACTTTCTCTAAGGTTGGGTTGCACTAAGCACAAAACCCAATTTCATTTGTTAGCCTCACTCTCTTAAAAATCAATAATAAATCAAGTTATTAATTAAATAAATAAAATCATGAGAATTCCTCAAACTAAGGAGTCTAGTTTTGATGAGAGATTCTCTCCAACTAGCTCTCCTAAATTAGTGTGTAAGTTGAGAAATTGTCTCAACCAAGTGAGTCTAAGATAGACGCAGTATATTATGACCACTTACTCATGTATTTAAATGTATTATTAAATTATTTGAACAATGTGACTTACATGAGCATGAGAGACCACATGATGGCTCTCTACCTTTTCTACCAGTTTAATATTTGTGTGTTAATTTATTGTGCATATGGTTACATGGCTTTGTGATTCTTCTTCATGTAGTATCAGAGCTCTATAGCCTGGCCCCTCAAGGGAGTGCTGAAGGAAATAGAGAATATGTGTGTTTGTTGAGAAGTTTTTCGTTTGCTGGAGAGTGTGTTAGTTTTTCCATCAAATGTGTGGTGAGAAAGAGACAACTGCATAAACAGGAGGTGACTTGTTGTATCCCTGTTTTTAGTCGCCAATGTGAAAGAGAGAATTGACATATAGAGATGATCACCCATTAAAAGATGGATCCACCCTCGTGGAGGTGTGCATGTTCACGAGTTTGGTATTAATCAATTTTGTGTTGTCTCGCGTGAATTTAATACTTCTCAGTGCTACACTAATCATGAAATTGATGTTGTTATTGAAAATGGATATCTCTGTTTCAATAGGAAGGATATGCACACTCTGAAGCTGCGTTGGGGTCTCACTTTTTTCTATTCTTTGCACGAGTTCTTTGATTACAGCTTCGGGCTCTTTCTTCCCTAAAAGAACAGGATTCCTCTTCTTAACCTTTTGAAGGATTTCTATGAGTCTTCTAATCTCATTGTTTCTATTTTTGCTGGGTTCAGCAGCAAACCTTGCACTTTACAATCGAGGGTTCAAGTAGGGATTTCTCCGATAAATTGGGCGAGAGATAGCATCTAAACCAGAATTATTTTCTTCAGCACCAAACTCAGAGCGTAGGGAAGGACAATTCCAATCTGTGACTCTAGTGTTCTCCACGGTAGGTGCAATGATTATTCATCGCTTTGGATGGTTTGCATAGTGTAGCTGCATTGGAATCAATACTTGGTGAATCAACCTGGTGTGAACTGTGAATCCACTATAGAATTAAAGTGCAAAAGTGAAGGGAATTATCTACTGGTGAGTCGTTGATCTCAACAAGAGCTGGAATGATGACTATACAACTGAGATCATTATCGGTAGAGCTTGGTGCTCCAAGAGGCAGCGATGTAGCCCACGGGTCTATCAACTGTTATTTGGATTTATATCAAACAAACCATGATAATCAAAGGATGCTACATCTATCCAGTCCAGATTATCTGCCATATCTCCAATAGGGTGCAAGTGTACGTTGAACATCCATTTCAATCATTGATGCAGCCCGATATTTTGGTACATTCCACACAACCTTAATGGCTACATATTCTTTCTTCTCACGATCCCAACACTCTAGGACTCTTCCAAAGGTCCCTTCGCCCATTTGTCTCATGATCTTATCTCGTTGTTATCAATTTGAGGGTGTTTCTAAGGCCGTCTATCATGGTCAGTGCTCCCCATGATTCGAACCCAAAACCAGAAGACTACACAACATCAAGATGGCTCTTCACAAACTTATCCACTTCACAACAACAATAGATAAAGATTCAGATTACATAGAAGTTTCAACGCCAGTTCCGTTGGTCTTTTCCTTTTCTTTTTCAATTTCACATTAGAATGTTAAATTCACCAATGGTCTTGGACCTTCAATAGAGTAACCAAATATTTGATCAATGACCATGAAATGAACAAATTAAAGGAAACCCACTTTGTTGTAAGTCATTTGTCAACATTTGTACTAACTCAGGGTTCGTGATCTGACCATTTGGGGCAGATCTATAGAATCTTTTCTTGTATTATCATGGTATGTTGATGCTATGAATAATGGCAATATGATAGAGAATCGAACCACAGAAAGCTCAAGGGTTGGAGCACTGGAAACAAACACTGCTGTCGTTTGTATCTACAGTTAGATTGGACCAGGATTTGGCAAGTGATCTATATATGATTTCCCTAGCCTAGGGCTTAACTATACACTTCCTCAAAAGAGTGATATAGGTAATTTATGGTTGAAGTGATTTCATGATTTTTTTTGGGAGTTTAAAAATATTGAAAGGGAAATTTTATTATTGGAGAGAGGAGTTTTTTTAGAAATGTTGGTAATTTTTTTTTGGAGAAATAAGTGATAAGTTTTTTGGAGTGAGAAGTAAGAGGTGATTTTGTAAATTTGGAGAGATAAGGAGTATTTGTAATTTTTTTTGATTGAGTTATAAGTGATTTTGCGAAATGGAATTTTGGGAATATTTTGCGTTTGGAGTGATAAATGAATTCTTTTTTAGAGAAAAGTCATTGATGTACTCCAAAGTAATCTTTTACTTTGAGAGCGATTGAGTTAGTGCAGGCAGTTTCTTGAAGACAAAGATTGCAAGTGTGGCATTCTCATTGCTTGATAAGTTGAATTTTGATGTAATTCACTACTTAACAAAATCATAATCTTTTGGTGGTGATTGTGTCCTATATTCGCCCGAAAATGAATAAGGGGATCTTAGGTACACCATGTGTATGTTTGTGATGGCACCTGATTCTTGATATTGTTTTCGTTTTGTGTCTTGTTTTGACACTAACCTTCTTGTGGTATCTTTCTAATATGGCACACACAAAAAATTAGTGAATTGCATGCCCATAATAAATTCCATTCAAGCTTATGTAATCAAGCAAGCTACAAATCAAGCACTTCAAGCTTAACGACATCAACACTAATTTCGTTTCACTTGCAAATAAACCTGTTTTAAACTGAATTATCCGAGTGCATTTTCAGTTGTAACTGACAGCCTCATTTGATTTGTTACACTGCATATATTAAGACAAGTCAGTTGTCACTTGAAAATTTATCATTTGGGTGCATTTTTGATAGTGTTCCACAGCCATCATTTTTTTTTAGTACATTCAGTGCATCACTAAGTGCAGTAATCACACAAGAGTTCAAGACAACAAGTATTTCAAGCAAGTACAATCAAGCAAGCAAGCATGTTCATAACAACAGTCAAGCAAGCGAACGTGTTCATAAAACAATCAAGCAAGGAAGCATGAGTATTTCATTCAAGTATGCATAAAACAATCAATCAAGTTCAAGCACATAATCAAGCAAGCAATCATCTTCAAACGAGTGTGGACTCTAATCTTCAAGTAAGCATCAAAATAAGCATGTGTCTACAGCAAGCACCCTAAGATCAAGTGAGCATGTCAAGTAACCAAATCAAGTACAACAATTCAACGCACAACAAGCAAGAATGTGTAAAGTTCATTAAAGCATTCATAACGTTTCATTCATGCAAAGCAATTTTCATCAAGCGAGCATACAATCAACAATTCAAGCAAGTGTTTAAAGCATTAGTGATAAGCAATAGTACAGGTGAGCTTGAATTCAAAGTGAACAAGTTCACATGGCAACAAGAATTTAGTTATTAAAGATTCTTAACAATTTGATCCTCTCAACTAATGAAGGTATGGTACAAATTAGAAAAGAAACTATTGTTGATATTCAAGTGCATCTTCAACATGCACATGAAATGATTGAGTTCCTTCAACTGGAGTTGCAACTGTAGACAAATGAGTTGCAAGAAAAGAGTGTTGCTCCCAAGTCTTTGACCAATCCAAAGATAGCTGATCATTGGACTTCATTCATCCAACCAGCTTCAAGTATTGAAGTTGTTCCAGTTCAACTTTATTCCAAACCAATCATCAAGCCATGGGAAGAAATCCAAAGTAACAAAAATTGACGAGGATTAGGATATGGCAAAGATGAAAACAACTTGCATATCCCCGATTATTCTAAGTTGATCAAGTTCATCAATGCAAGGTTTCTTGATCCAATAACATCAACAAGCCATGAGACAATTGCAGAAAAACAAACATGTGCGCAAACTGAAGTTGCAGCCAAACGAAAATGCCTTCATAGTCAAAGAACCAGTCATCTGGAAGATCAGTGTTTTGATCTTCATCCTTGTCACCATTGTGGCAAGACAAATCAGTCATCAAAACAATGCAACAAACAATAATAATCAAGCAGATTAAAGATCAATTATTCATGGATTGATCCCTAGGAATGGTCATCCACAATCAAAATATTGTATAATTTTTACAATCATATTCATTCACACATATTGCAACCAACAGTAAAAATGAAGAAGGTACTCTCGTGCAGTTGAATGGGGGAGTACACCAATGAAACACTCCTACACCTACAGGGGGGGAGTTCATATATAATTTAGAGAAGATTGCCTCTCCTTTCACCTAGCAAAGGGGGGAAATGTCAATGAAATTGACAAGTGGTTGTCAGACTGAAAGTCTCAACAACATCAGTGAAGCAACCACTGGGCATCTTCATCATCCAGTGGGCGATCATCATCAGAAAATACACCAATGGGTGTTCATTAAATTGTGTCAAGGGACACTAGATGTTGTTTTCAAGCAAAGGGCAGTTGGAACCTTTTGTGGCTTGGCACGTGATGGAGTTTTCAAGTGACATTTAGAGATGAATCAGTCATGCAACTGACTCATGGTCTCTTCATATTGTAGTTTCTTCAACATCCAGCTTTGGCGGTTTTTCAGGCAAATGTTTTTTGAAGATCAACTTGAGAACTTGGAAGATGGTTCCTTGTTCATTTTGGATTTATCATTGGGGGGAATGCTAGCCTTACTCTCTTAAAAATCAATAATAAATCCAATTATTAAATTAAATAAATAAAATCATGAGAATTCCTCAAACTAAGGAGTCTAGTTTGGATGAGAGATTCTCTCCAACTAGCTCTCCTAAATTAGGGTGTAAGTTGAGAAATTGTCTCAACTAAGTGCGTCTAAGATAGACACACTATCTTAAGACCACTTACTCATGTATTTAAATGTATTATTAAATTATTTGAATAGAGTGAATTACATGAGCATGAGAGACCACATGATGGCGCTTTTCCTTTTCTGTTATTTTAATTTTTGTGTGTTAATTTGTTGTGCATATGGTTATATGGATTTGTGATTCTTCTTCATCATTCCGCTATTTTTACCCAAAAATCCCTCTATTTTTTGCATGAAATGGATCCTAATTTATTTTATGGTTGTGTTTTCAAGTATTCATCGGATCAGAATGATGATTACATGGAGAGAATCAAAGCATGAAGAACAAGATATGATTTCCCTAAATAAGTAGGGCACAATTGAGGACCTAAGGAATTGCGAGCTACTCAAATATTTTTGATTAGCTGGTATGAGGTAGTAAATGGAGCTTTTGTAGTTCCTTATTCGTTCATGGTGCGTAGCCCCCATCTCACTTTCCAAGTGCATAGCAAGCTGTTGGAGGCCATTTATGAGTTCCTTTCAGAAGTCCAAATCTAGATTTGAAGCCTTTTCTGGAAATATGGGAGAATGTAGATGTCTTTAGGGTATTGTTTCACTCAAAAGGATCCATTTTTTGGCTGAGATATGGCCATTCTCCCAAGGTGTCCCCAGGTGTGCATCAAAATGGAAAAAGAGGGGCAAAAAGGTGATTTTTGGCCTCTTTTTTAGAAATTTCTCAAAAACTGAGCCCCAGACTAGGAAAGTGGGAAAATGGGTTGAGGGGGTCATAATATTTCAAAAAATGTTGATTTTCATCATTTGGAGCCCTGAGGAAGAAGCGCAATGTGATCTCACTGCACTCCAAGACATAAGATTACCAAAAAATTTCAAGTCTGCACCAAAACGAAAGATTTTCTCGAAATCCTCCAAAATTTTTCCAAATATGCCTAATGAGGTACATTATGCAATCATGGATGCATCAGAAAACAAATCTAACTTTCCCTTCTCCTCTTGGTTGATTAGGGCTTCCTTGAGTTTTTCCTTCAACTACTTGATTTTGACCTTGGCAACCTGATTCCTTGTGTAATAATGGATGGCCATTTTATTTTTCAACTTTTTATCCCCATTAGCCTCATCAAGTAGATTCTCAAGGTGCAAATTGACTTTGTCAAGCAAAAAAATCCTTTTCCTCATTTATTTCCATGGCAATCTTATCTTCAAATGCCCATTCTTCCATTGGTGGCTTTTGTTCTCTTCCCCTCTGAAGTGCCTTACTAAGACCCATTGTCCTTGGTCTCTTCCTTGCCACATATCCTTAATTCTTCTCAATGTCCTCATGGTCCACCACTTCCTTTCCTTTCATCTCTTGTTTCTTGGCTTTTAATTGTTCTTTCTCCATGACTAGTTGTTTTACCTTAAGTTGATTGTTTTCTTGCTCAAGGAATGAAATGATGAATTTGGCCCTTTCCAAATTGTCCCTGAGCTCCATGATCTGAGAATCCTTCTCTTTGATGACTTGTTGCACGGTTTTATGCTCATCATGTGCCTCCAAATAAACTAGGTCAAAGACATGCTCAATGGGCTCCTCATCATTCAAAGAAGCCTCATGATGTGATGGTGATCCTTGTTCTGTTGATGCAGTACACTTGGCCCCTTCCTCAATTTGAGGAGAAAACACAAGCCTTTTTCCTCTATGATATGTCTTGGTCACCTCATGCCTAGGTTCCTTGGAAACCTCATCATGTTTTCTTGACGACCCCACCTCCATGGGATGTGTTGACATGGTTTGGTGCTGGCTTGGTGAAGTGGTTATATGTGTTTTCAAGGCTGCCTCAATGAAGGTGTCCCATGTCACATCTTCTCTGTCAACCGATGGAGTACTATACAATTTATCAGGCTATGGTAAAAGAGGTTGGAATAATGCACTTTTCCTTTTAAGTTCACCCTTTCAGACATTTTGGTTAGGCTCCTATACAAGTAGCTAGACAAATTTAGAGACTTGACAGTTGTAAATTGCATGAGCAATCTTATGTGGTATTGATATAGCCTGGAAAATCTACCCTCACATGTGAAGAAATTCATGACAACCTTCATCAATGGTTCATATCTCTCCAATAGGTATATGAATGGGAAAACATGTGAGTGAGCTCTTTTGTATTGTGATTTCAAGTAAGAGTTTTACTCTTCTAGGTCTAGGTTCATGCCTTTTAACCAATTTTCACTATGGTTTGGTATGCATGTAGCTTGAGAGATGACATCCATTGAAAACATGAAATTAGTCCTTGCAATGGTGATCTTGTCTTCCCTGCAAGGTGATGGAAAATATATCTATGAGATGCTCATGGTAGCCTACTTCCTGCACTTTTTAACAAAACCCTAAACAATTGACATCTTTAAAGCATTTCATTACAAATGGGGAGGAGGTGATTTCATTGCAATTAGAGGGCTCAAACCTTAGTATCTTCACCCCTTATTGTACTTCCTCTTCTCTTATGGTGATGAGTCAGGCTCCATACTTCAAACCCTAGGTGAAAGGCAAGCAAAAACAATGAAATTTGTTGTTGTGAGGGAATGAGGTGGTATGATGGATTTAGGAGTTGCCTAAATTTGTAAGGAAATTTAGGATGGTAGAGGATGATGTCAGTAAGTAGGGGAAAAGGAATTTTTGGAAATGAGTGGGGAGGGGATGGAAAAGGCCAAAACACAAACCTATCCTGGAAAGAGATAGGGTAGATTAGGGTTTAGAGGAAAATGATGGAAACTAAGGGGATAAGGCTTTGTGATGGCTGGAAATGGTGTATTATATACAAATAAAGGTGTAGGGATAAGGAATATAGGGATCAGGGAAGAAATTCATCATTTGAGGATCAAAACCATGAAAATCATGCAAACCCTATAATAAGAAGTATTTGATCATTTTCTTGACATATGAGGCAAAGGAGGGCATGAAAATGATTAAAATTAGTTACTATAGAGCTTGGAGGATGAGATTTTGAAGAGGATATTTGAAAAATGAATTTTGGTTGTCAAACAACAATTTTGGACAACTTTTCCCCATGCACAATGAAAGCTTCCTATGCACAACGTGTTGTGTAGGTGCTCATCGAAGGCTCTCTATGCGTAGCGAGAGTCAATTTTTGCTAGTGAGGGTTATGGAATCACAATTTTTTGCAAAGAAGAGGGGGGATCTCGATGCTAGGATGGTAGACAAGTGAAAATGAGTGTGAATGATCTCCTCCATGTGATTTTGTAATTTTATTTTGGTGTCTAAGTGATTAATGAGGTAGGATGGCCCACCTCAACAATTCACTTTCTTTTTTAGTTTTGTAATCTTAGGACCTATTCTTGTAACTTTAGAACCTTAGGAACATGATTACATATAAAAACATAAATTACATTTGAAATCAAGTGATATTGAACAAATTTACCTATTGCTACTCCTCATTTGCTAGATTTATACATGAAATTAATGATTTTGTGACTTTAATCCTAATAAACTAATGGTGACATTGAGTTGAATGGAGACCATGATGATGTGACTAAAGTGATATTAATGATGTTTTCATGATGGTAGAATCAACTGAGTGATGAAAGTGACCAGCATAAGAAATTCTTGAGAGAGTGGAGATAACGCTAGACACAGTAGCAAATGACCAAATTTTTATTTGAAGACTCATTGAAATGACAAAAAAATTACTTGACATGCTAACAACACCTTTTAAGAGCATATTTGATCACTGGCGATAGGCTGAACTGATTGAAACTAACACCCTCATATACAACCTTACTTTTTTTGCGACTTGGGAAGCCAACCAATTCATTAACAAAACAATATTGTGCCCAACCCAAAGTCTCCCTTTCTCCAACTTGAGGTCAACGATGCCAAGTTGGAGGTCCACCAAGTCGAATTTCAAAAAGTTTTAGAAATGAGAATTTTTGTATTTTTATATTCTTTAAGATTGAAATGAGAATTTTCTGTATTATTATTCGACCAAATCCCTAAAATTTACTCATTTAAAAGAACCCGTAAAATACAAATTTACTGGGCACATGCCATTTGTTTAGCCTTCTTCTACGACTGTTGGTTCTGCACATTCAAACAAATAGAGGTAGGTCTTGGGAATGATGTAGGTGTGCTAATGAGATCACCTACCTCTTGATTTCACATGAATTATGCATGCTAGATGTGTAATGCCCAACAATAACATATTTTTATCTCATGAGGAGAAAAGTTGCTATAATATAGTAGGGCTCATCCTGGGACAATACTAGCAGCTCTACTATGGGATGGGGCTTACTCATCTCATCAAGAACACCTCAAATAGGTCATCTATATCACATATATTTGGAATTTCTCTTTTTGATTACGGGATATCCCCAGAGATCAATTTTAGAAAATTCCATTCTAACTAAATAAAAAGAATCTTCTTTTTTTATCCTTGATGAAGAAAAACAATGGTCATCGGATACATTGAAAATAGATTTTGGCTATTTCAAAATGCCAAATGATAAGGGTTTTGATTTAAGATAAGATGATCTAGTCCCACTGATGGATTCTTTTCATCATAGCTGTAAGGATGAGAAGAGGTTTGCACTGTGAACCTTAGCTAGTAGGAAGGAATTCTTGGTTGAATCTAATCAACTAGTAGTGGTAACATCATCCCAATTGGCTAATGTTATATGTTGGATGAACTTGTTTGCACCCCTTGTTGGTGCTTATCTTCTTTTATGCCATAGCAGCTTATTGTTGTCCCTTAATGGAAGACAAGTAAAACATAGATATCAGGCAAGATCTATCTCTGCCTATTGCAAAAGGTTAGACCAGCATCCACACACACATAGGAGTACTACACTCATCCCTAACATATATGGTATGGGTTTCTTATGCATAGGCCAAGGAGATACTTATCAGTGATGTAAATTGGCTTTAATGTGCAGACTATGAAAAAGAATAATATCATATGGCACATTAGACACATTGAATGGCTCTTACAAGCCTCTAACCTCCCTCCATATAACACTTGACAGGTTGAAACCCTACATCTGGAAGTAAGGAAGGAAGGATGGGTTCGCATTTTGGTTTCAGACCGTCATAGTTGGATGGGGAAAGTTCAACATCTCGATGCAAGTTTCATCGACCCTTTCAATCGAAGGCATCATGCCACTATTATGGAAACCCCTGGAAATGCCAGTTTTCCCATTTGATATCTCCAATGTGGGATTTCCTCATTGAACCACTCAAAATTAGGTTTTGACACTATGGAGAAATTTGAAATGAGAGGGATCTACCAGATTAACTATCATGCTAACTATTTACATGGAAGGAGGGGTTCACATAACAAACCATAATAGTAGGCAGGAAGGAATTGGTGTTTGCATAGCTCTCAACCATACCTCTCAACCATAACTGCTCTCATTTTGGTGCCTTTTCGTGGTGGATAGTTCAGGTTAACCACCTCATCAACTATGAGGTTACTAAAAGGCTCTCCTATTTGTTTTTTTGGACTAACTTCATGGGGAACAAAAAAATTGGCTATCCAAACAACCATATGAAAAAGCTTCGGCCTGCTCGACCTCAAAGATATCTAAGGGGACACTCCTTAACACTCCCTGGCACACATTGCCACACTGGCATTTGGCACAATCTTTCCATGTCACCCTGACACTCTAGCATTCCTTAGCACTACCTAACATACCTTTTCACTCCCTCCTTAGCACACCTATAACTCGTTGGCACTCCCTATCACACACTCTTATTCATTCATTTCCATGCATTTTAAACTAAGAGTCCCTTGTGTTTCCCTGACACTCCATACAAGTCCTTGATATGCATTGGCACACCATAGCACCTGATAGATCTTGGCATGTTTCTTTGGACTCTATATTGTGGGGACTGATTAAAGTTGTAATACAATTCAAGTAATTTACACCTCCAATGTAAATGGCATCATTATATGTGTGTATTAGGTTGTTAGAGAGGCTATTTATAGAAAATACATTTAATGTACTTAGACTTCATATTTTTAGGGCCTCGACTCTAACATGGATTTGTACTAGGAACACTTCATGCAAATGAAAGGGGGCCTTTTTGTTTAACCACATATGCACAAGAGCACCAAATGCTACCCTTCAGATCCCCCTTGGTGTGTTCAAAGACAGTTTACATTCTTGTCGAGTTGAAACTAATCATAATGACCTTCCTCTTCTTAATATCGATGACAAAAAACTCATCTTTGAACTTGGACAATCTCGTCAGATATGAAGTCACTCCTTCACCCTATATCATCTTGGTGTACTTCAACTTCTCTATCAATACCAGTACCTGTTTCTCGTTCTTAATCTGGAACAAATTCTGAAGAGCCATCCACATATCATGTGTAGTGTTCTTCCTGGACATTTCCAACTCCTTTAGATCAGTTGGCTTCTTGATGGCTTTCTCAGTGAACTCCCAGATCTCATTGACCTACAAGACCAGCTTGATCCTTTCCTTCCATGGAATATAGTTGGACAACCCCTCCAACTTGTCCTCATGCTGGAGACTAGCCTGAAATTTTGACATGGTCACTTACAGTGTGACCAACTCCCTCTAAAGTTATACTTCATTGTGCACACTCTAATTCACTATCTTCCAAAGTATCCCAGACACTCTATGATACCATTTTGAATTTCCATGATCTTGGGTCTAGGATAGAATCTTAGAATCTTTGACACTACCAAACCAAGAATCTCAACAAAGACTACTTTGCATAGTCGAAAATAAATAGCAATAAATTACACATGCACAAGTATAGAAAACGTTTTAACAAAAATATTGTATAAATATGTACAACCCAATATTCATTATATTAAACCAATATGAATAATACAATAGTATATGGAATCAATCCTATGCTAAATCACACCTACCTTCTCATTTTTAATATCTTCGTGAACTTTCACCTATGAACCTTAAATTTAGTGCCCTTTATCACCTTAAATGATGGAATAGAAAACATTGTGAGAGGAGGTAAACTCCATCCCCCTTCACCTTTTTCAAGACCTCTAGATACACATGCAATCTATGCCCTTCCTTTGACTAAACATGATTTTTTTTTCCACTTCCTTTACAAACCCTCCCTTCAAGGCAATCCTGATAAGAAGAGATTGTGGTAAAAATATTATGACAAAAAATGGGGCACATCATCTCTTTATAGGGTTTCAAGGGAAAGGTATTGGAAAATAAGCGTCTTATCCTCTATATCCCTTAATACCTTCTCAACGCATAAGTGAAACAACATAGTGATAAATGGACCCAAATATAGATCTCAGCATTCAATGCCAAACTCAAATATAAAGAATCACACCATGGATTAAGAATTGGCATTTGGTTTTGGTAAAATCAAGGACATCCTTTCAAGATCATGACCTTGCTTTTAGCATTCTCAAAAGGAAGGTTTAAAACCCACATTAAAAAGGGGATACTTGCACCTTAGACTTTGCAACCTTTACCCATGAAAAATCTATCTAATGGACTATTCTAGGTATGTTAGGTCTTGGAATTCTAGAGTACCCAATCAATGCTTTTGAGAGGCAAACTCCCAAGCTCCAACTAAAATTTAGTCCTATTGAAGAGGAAACTTGAAATTTTTTGCTAATAGGAGACATTTTTCCTTTCTTTTGATTGATTTAAAAAAAACTTCAATGCCTCTTATTTCTTATCTCCCTCTTCCATTCCCTAACAAAAAATCATTAATCTTATATCATAAACACTCTATATAGATAAGAATTGGAATCATTTACCTCAACTCATGGGGTACCTTTACAACTCAACCCATGCAAGTGGACCAAAGTCCATGGAACAACTCATCAAACTCTAAGATGGTTCCAATTGTCTCCTCAAAACTAGGGCATAAGACACCTTACAATGAAAAATGGTCAAGCCATCTGAAACTTGTGTGGGATATTTGCCTTCATGGAGCACATTCTAGCCAGTTCTCATCAAACATAATTCACTAACACCAATAACACACAACAAAATTCTAGGATACTCGTAATATGTGGCCCACACCCAAGGCACTTAGACTACACCTCCATAAAATGCACCTTCAACTTTGGATGTCCAAAAGTAGTAATATCCTAACCCAATATGGACTATTTTTTAGATTTGTGTACTTCACTCCTTATCAAATTCTTGCACATCTTGAACACTCCATGAGAAATCTACTCTAATGGTTACCTTAAAAGTTCCAACACCTTTTTCAACATGAAAAACCACCTATATATGTTGCAACAACCTTGTCAACTTCTTTAGTGGGTTGCACATATATTTCACATTTCTTCTTCGCCTTGCAAAGTGGTAGTGCAAGGAGGGGGTATCAACTTCAATAAAGGAATGTTCACTTAGTACCACTTCCAAGTTTCCTTCCCGCAACTTGTCAGATGTCCTAAGTTAGCTTCACAAATTCTCATGGTGCATAACTTTCTTGTCTACAGCTCTAAGTGAGACCACAACCCCCCAACCCCTCTAACTATTCCACTTCTTCAACCCTTGTTAGAGACTTTTTGGACATGCACCCATGCCTCAAGTAGAACATAACACTAGAATCCGAAATGTGCATGCTCGTTCCATCTTTTAATGCCTCACTGAAACCACATTATCACACTACTTAAAATGAAATGTTTACATCTTAAGGAAAAACACATACTTTTCTTATGACAACCTAAACTATGTGAGTGACTTTGAAAGGACTTCATTTCTCAAGATAAAAACGTAGGGTCTTACAAACCCATTCACACAGCAATTTGAATATATTTAACCTAAAGAAGGGTACTACCCTACTCCTTCCAAATTTGTCATATAATTTTGAAGAAACTAACACTTGTTTTTAGTTATTAAATCCTTAATATAGACTCTCTTTTGTTGGCACCCACCTAATACTTAAGAACACTTAAATATTTTCAATACAAACAACTTGAAAACATATGTTTCCTTCTTACATTTAAATGTTTTCAATACAAAAAATGTGATTCCTTCTAATAACATTCAAATTCCATAAATGCAATATATCTACCTTCATAAACTTTAACAACAAAATAACACTTAAATTCCAAAAATATAATATATCTACCTGATCCAGGTGGATATTGGTGGCCACCTACCAAGTCCATCTGGACCCCCATCATTGTTTCTCTCAGCATTTTCAGTTTCCTTAATTGTAGCACAAATTACTATTTTTAGCAGTTTTTC
>APFE030532878.1:79633-91083 GCA_000404065.3 Pinus taeda
CTCGAATAGATCTTTCTAATGAGCCATTGTACGCGTCAAACGGAGATCGTATGCTAAAGTTACGACCCCGGGAAGTTGATGTACCAATTTACCCCAAACGGGGCCCACAGTTTGGCGTTTCATCTTCTAGGGTTAGGTTTTGGAATGTGAAGGGTTTTTCATTGTTTCTCAATAATAAATAGGCCTTCGAGCCTCATTGTAACACAGTTCAGAGGCATGTAGCCGCACATCTCTTCTCAGAGATAAGCTACCATCGTCCTAGCTGGTTTATTTCCATTTCTGGTTGTAAGCATATTTCAGTATTTTCCATTAATGAAATGAAGTATTATTTCCGCTGCATATTTGTGTATATGGTTATCTTTGTATTTTTTTGCATTCCTGTTTAAATCCGGATCACTACCTCTATAAACTTTAACAACAAAATTATTACATAAAATTTCTAATCTTAAAATTAGATTCCAAAAATATTATATATGTACCTCAATCAACTTTAACAACAAAATTATTACATAAAAGTACTAATGTTAAAATTAAATTAAAATTTTGATGATAAATACACCAAGTATACCATAAATGCTTTCAAATCACACCAAAAACATGCATGAGGGTGCTAGTTTCTCAAATGAAGCTAAAAAATTAGTATGAAAGTGAAAATAAAATAATGTACTTAAATGAATATTTATTATTATTTAGGAAGGAAAATTTTGGCATATTTAAAAAAATTAAGCATTAATTTTTTTTTACAAAATCCCTCCAAACCCCATCCTCATTTACATTTAGAACACGTAGTGTCTATTCACTTTTCACAAGTGGGAGCGAAAATGAGATTTTAAAGAGTTGAAACTGAGGGTTTTACCAGTAGAAAACACAGTATCAAACCCCCCTTTGATCTTCAGTCCATTGATGATGCCAAGGTATGTTTTTTTTTAACTTCACCACGTTTCCCCTCATTTTCAGTCTTCTACACAGGGAGCAGTACACACAGCTCGAGTCTCTAGTTCAATATCCACTGTTTTTTTGCATCACACTTGTATGTTTAGGTGTTGATCTCTGTGTTGCATTTTGTTACTATTTGCAGGCATGGTGTTGGCATTTGATGAGTTTGAGAGGCCATTAATCATAATAAAGGAGAAAAAGCAAAAAAACTGAGCAAAAAACTTGAATGAAAAACTTAGATGCTCATAAGGCCAACATTGTGGCTTTCAGAGCCATCCTGAGAATCCTCTGCACCTTACTCGGCTCTAAGGGAATTGGAAAGATGCTCTCAAACCTATCAGTGATGTCACCATTAGTAATCTCTTATTCCACTTAATTTTTCTCTATTTTTGGATTTGCAAAAAACATTAAATTATGAAAATAAGTAGACTTTACTTCAAAAACGTATGATTTATAAGTAAAAATTACTTTAAAAAGTTCTGTAGATATTTTGCAAGGAGTGAAATAAACAAATATTCTATGATATTCTCACTCTTTCTGACATAGTGCGAGGCCTGCGAGGCCCACTAAGTTCCTACAGAAAGAAAAAAAAATAAAAAATAAAATAAAATAAAACAAAATACCATCATTAAGAGTACCTTCTTCAGATGCTAGATCTTCGTACTGCAATACTGCTCTGAATGTCACTCCTTCATCATCCTTTGGCCAGGATGGCACATGTGGATCAACTGCATTTAAGGATCTTGCACAACCTATAATAAAAGGCAAGTTCCTTCCTGTATTTTAGTAATCAGGGTTGTCTTTCATATCTAAATCATTATTCTAGTATGTAATATCATTCAGGTTAGGTTTCTCAATCACTTCCTCATCAAGATTTACTAAACCAGATTTCTAGGTAAAAGGAAAACTCCCACCTCTCCACTCCTTAATTTGTGGTTTTTGTTCAACAATCCCATTGTTCCACTCCTCCTTGATTTGTGGATTGTTTTCAATACTCCCACACATCCACTCCACCCTGGCTTATGGATTCTATTCAAAACTTTGACCCATCTACTCCTCCATGACTTGTTGTTTCTACTCAGCAATAAATTCTGAATATTGGCAAGAATTCCCTCTATTTTTCTTCCTTTCTGTAAATTTTCCTCCCAATGTAGTTTGTATGATCCCTGTAATTGCAACCCAACTAATTATCTTTCATCAAGATTGGTGAACTTTTTTTGAGAATTCCAATATGAAAGGTTAGAGTTCTTCTATGGTATATTCCATGAACCTTTCCTTACAGTTTTTATTTGATGGTTTACCTCAGACAGAAGGTTTTGTATGAGCATCAACATTCACACTATCTGGTTTAGAAGTGTGTCCAAATTGGTTAAGGGTGATTTTGACATCTTCATCATTGTTTTCTGTTTTAGTGAGCTCTACCATCTCCCTTGCAGCTAAAACTCGGAAAACCCATCCCGAAATAGATTCCTTGACATTGTTTTCACTTAAATTTGTATTTACCATAGGAAGATCATCATCAATAAAACCATATTTTTTATAATTCCTCTCAGAATCCAATGAATTAACTGTGGAAATATGTGCAACAACATTATTTCCCATGTTTGTTAGGGGCATCCAATCTGGTGCCAAAACTGAGCCATCTCTTTGTTGGGGCCTTTCAGAGTCGACAAGATACACAGTTCCCAACTCATCACGACCTAACACACTTTCCAACTCCTAAAAAATATTTGATGATGAACTTGAGGTAGTTTTTCTTAGTTGTTCTAATTGTAAGCTCTCACATGAATTTAGATTCATGCTCTCTCATAGGAAGATATCTAACATACTATATAGAAGAATCTAATCAGTCCCTTCGATGCAGTGCTTTTTGTGCAGACAGGGATCATAATTGATATGGAAGTTGGATGAGTCTACACCCATTGAAGGTGTTCCAATGTTTAGCTATTGTTCCTCATTAGTGTCTTCTTGCGAAGCCTTTTCCTTGGCTAGGCGAAGCTGGGGGGCTTTGCCAAGATTTGAAAGAATTCATTGACTTCCATGTCTAAGTCCATCAGAGGTCTTGTATTGCCAATAATATTTCATAATAACCTTGTGTGAATCATTTTCAGAAATGTTTTAAAACAATCATAAAATATTGCAATGAAATAATACTTAATCAAGCCTTGAAATGACACTTGAGAGAGTCTTACTCTGGTCTTCATTCAAGTGATGCATAGTCTTAAGGATGTAGGAGTATTATGAGATCAAAAGCCCACATTTATGTCACAGTGATCTATCATAGAAGGATCGAGATGGGCCTCAGGAAGAAATGTGAGAAGCCTTAGAAAAATTCCATGGAGGTCAATAATTAGCCATTTAGAGAGAGGAAAATACTCTAGTGAAGAATGCAGATGAGTTCAGCCACAGAAAAAATCATGGTTCATGCATTAGGTGATTTGAATACCCTCCCATTCTAGGGGTAAAATAATCTCAGACAAAGGTTGGTCTTGTGTCTCAAATAATGCAAAGGATAGCCCTTAGGGCCAAGGCTCAAATAGCCATAATTCTCAAGTGAATAGTGCCAAAGAATGTCCAAACAAATCCTTAGTCAAAAGTCCTCAAATTTTCACATAATAGACCTTGGAACAATGTGTAACTAACCTTAGATTAGCCTGAGAAGGGTTTCTAACTAGTGAAATATTCTTTTTTGGTCTCATACCAAGGCAAAACTTAGGATAAATATAAATAATTGAAACAATTTTAGCTTCAACTAAATTAATGCTACCATCGACTTAACATTAATTCTGAAACATTTTATGTTAAGAAAGCACTTTCCATAATATAGTATACTCCTTTGTAAAAATGTAAACACCTCTAGCATATGTAAACACATGTCTGGAATATGTGTCAACACTTTTGTATGGCTTGATGTATTATTAGTTGGATGTTAGCCTATCTTTGGTTCTACACATTGTTCTTTAATATTTCACCTCCTTAGATCTTTCCCTTTGTTTCATTCAGTTTAGAGAAGGTGTACAGATATGGGATTGCTATCCTTAGTGCCTGAGCTTTCTTGCCTCGACATCAAAGAAATTCAATGTTGATTTGATGGACTTGATTTATGCTAAGAAATCACACCAAAATCCACAATCAAAGAGGAATTTTGGTCATGGCCATGGCTTTCCTCGAGCCTTCCAAGGGTTTTCATGTAATGAACATGTTTTAGAGCAGCACCTGTTCCAGAAAACCAGTTGGTAAGGAGGCTTTAAAATTCCCCTTGTCATATTATTGCATATTTTATTTCAAATTTAAAACCAAAAACATCATTGTAATTGGCTAGTATTGGGCCTTGGCTAGTATTGGCTAAGTCATTAAAGTGAATGCACCTCTCATTACAAGCTTTCATTAGGTTGTGACAAACAACAGCTGCAGGTCGCTTCCCTGATGTGCTAAGGAATATATCTATCTTTGGCACTTGCGGTGCATTACCTTGGGTATTTTTCTGTACCTCATCCCTCAGCCTACATTTTGTGATTTTAAGTCCCAATTACCTGGAAAGAAATGTTTACCATGAAAGGAAGAACATAAAGAATGCTCATTATGGCACCTTATGCCTCCACAAATCACCTAATGCAACCAGATTCAAACCCAAAATGACTGAAACAATGCATAGGATACACCCACTCAAATCTAAATTCTTTGTGCAGAGAGCACTCAAGGGTATTTATTCCCAAATAGTTAATGAACAAGTTTCTCTAAAATAGTACCAATGTTTGTCATTTTAAGTCAGATTACTCAGAATTACTAGAGTTTATAACCAATCAAGAATAATGATATTTTTCTTAAGCGTTCGCATTTCAACAACACAAATGTGTGTACATGTATGTGTCTTCATTTATTTGCAGTAGATTTATTACCTTGATTAGGCAGTGAAACATCTGATGTGTCCTTGCCACTTATAAATCTCCACCTATATAGCTCAACATTGTATCAATCAAAGTTCTAATTCCAAATATTTGATGCAAAATGAAACACTTTTCAATTTAGTAGTCTTTTATTCTATGCATCCCCGAAATTGGTTTTTGGTGGGTCTAAAGCGCATTTCTGGAAACAAGAAACCAACCTGGAAACATTTCTAGGATGTTCTGTATCTTTTACATTCAAAAGAATTATTTTAAAAATGTCCCAAAAATTTCCCACTAACCCTAACATATCAAAACAAAATCCTTGATGGTGAAAAAACTATCACAAAAGAGAGGGCAAACTCGTGCCCTTACAAAATAAAGAAGAAAACCAACCAAATAAAGCACTTTAATAGGGTTTATTGGGTAGATTTTCCACAATAGGAGGAAAAAAGTCACATTCCCACAACTGAGCCTTTTGCTAATAATTATCTTCCTTTGCTCATATACCCTCCAATAATGTGGGTGAGTGGGAAACATATCATATCCCTTCTTCAATACTATAGTGTAGTCTTAACATCAAATCAACTAGCTTATACCATCCTTTTAATGTTTCAACCATTACATGAAATTAAGGATACCATTGGGTCCCTTATCACTTAAACATTGAAGATGCAAGACCTATGCAATAGCTTAGACCTTTAAAAAAGGGCCAAAATCAATGAATTCAACCCTCTCAATGTAAATGCCCTTAGCTTCACCTACAACTAGTTGCCACCAAAATCACTGGTTTTGCTTCTAGTGAAGATGTAGAACCTATGCAACAACTTAGAACTTAAAAAAATAACCAAAATCAGTACGTTCAGTCCCTTTAGTGTCAATATCCTAAGTTCTTGCCACCAATTGCCAACAAGGTCACTAGTTTTGCATCCAAAGCACTGTTGCCCACACTCGGAAAGCCTAAAATTTTTTTACCTACCACCAACCGCCACCAAGGCCACTGGTTTTTCTTCCAAAATAGTGTGACCCAAACTCGACAAGCATCAAAACCGACATGGCAGTGTGTAGACAACCAAAGTAGCAAATCACACACAAGGCTACCTTTCTTTCAAGATTTTTGGCAGGAGGTAGCTTAGAAGATTTCATGGAGGATGGTGGGGCCTCCCAAGCCCCAAACTATATAAAATATACACTCAGAGAATCCATTAAACAACTTTTGGAGAGAGCATCATTTTGTTACTTGGTTGCAGAAAGAACCTTTAACTATAAGGTTGTGTGAAAAAATTGCTAGAAGAACTTAAGTGATTGACCCTCTTTGACTCCTGCCAAAGGAAGGAATGTTGTTGGCTGAATTTTGTAGAAGACCTCTCTCTCTTTATCAATAGAATCTCTACTTTCCTCCTTGTGGTGCATTACCTTGCATATTTGGCTGCACCTCATCTCTCAGCCTACGTCTAGTGATGTTGTTAAATTTTCATTTATAGAAAATTCATTTACAGTTTAATCTCCTCATGAGGGTTGTTTATTCTCATTCAAATTGAGGATTGGTTGTAGAGAAACATATTTGGAATTAGCACTTCTATTATCTATTGCTGAGCCTGAGCATATTTTCATTTGAAAGTAGTTTTGTATAAACTCTTCCCTGTGATGCCCTTGTTGCAGTTTAACTCAGACTTTAAAAATTCATTTTGAAAGTTCCTTAGATGTCAAAAATGCATTTACAAAGTTGAATATCTAGCCAATTTATTCAAAATTATTCATTAATTCAACATAGTCAAGACATGTTTGAAAATTAGGGAGAATCAAAGCCGTGTAGATTGTTATTCTAAACTGTTGATTTAAATTCTAGAAAAAGAATGATTACTACTACAATTTTGATTTCAATTTGTTTTCTTGAATTGATAGTTTTTGGACATTCCTTTTTCTACCTTCAAAGGTACTTATCCTTCCTTGCAAATAATTGTTTTCTAGATGACTTTATTTTCTTCCCAAGGATAAGTTATTATTTTCATGGTTTCCTATCTTCAAAAGGTGCCACGACAAGAATTTTGTCAAGATGGTTGACTACTGCTCTTTTTCAATTGTTGTTAGTGTATGTTGTAGATGCTTCAATAGGTCCTCTAACTATGATCCTTCTCTTTCTTTAGGGACACTTCTTTACTAGCTTAAAACTCCTGAGATGAATGAGTTCAGAGGTCTTTCAATTCCTTCAAACAGTCCATCACAGGATCCACAAACCTTCTTCAAGATGTGACTTAAACTTTGAACTAGTAGTACAATTTTCTTGGACTTGTGAACTTCTCTTATTGCAATTTTTGAATCTTTGAAATATCTTTGTACCTTCAACCTATGGTTTGTTGAGTATGCTTATGAATAGAATTTACTACTCTTTTAGTTCTAATTTCTCCTTCAAATTGTGACTGTTGGTTTAGGGATTCTTGTAACAATGCCCAAAATCATTCAAATGATAGAACCTTAATAAAACTTTAAATTGTGTGCGTAAGTATTTCAAATCAGAATACAGTATACTAAAACCTTGCAAAAGGTAATTATAGATTAATTTCCCAACTATATGCACTAACACTCCATGTAGATATACCTGGCTTAGTGCACCAGATTAGAATCATTAATTAATCACAAAATACACATATACATTTTCCAATGTTTATTTCTTTCCCATTTTTTTGATCGAATCTCTTAGTTTCTACAATGTTAAGAAGACTATTTAATATGTGCTTCTCATAATTCTTTCAATGTTTTAGAACCTTGGTCCTCTCATATGGTATTGTGGTCTTGTTTCCCTATTGATTTATCTCTAGACCAAGCCCTTAAACAATTCCCATATGTTGGAAATAATACTTGGGGGGCGGGGGGGTGAATCAGTATTAGAAAACCACTTTTTCATTTCCATAATCAGATTCATATATGCTACTTCAGTTAAGGGAACCCGCGTGTACACGCAACTATGTTTAATGCAACTAGCGTATATCCAGTAAAATTATGATTCAATTAATCCATTATATGTTGATATTTGATTAGTCCATCATAACTTCATTAACCATTTAAACAACAAATAGGTGCAGTAAAACAAAATAGATCATCACACATAATAAATACACATGAACACCATGATATAAGGTGGAAACCAAATGCAGGACAAAAACCACCTATTGTCGTCTTCCTTTAATATAAGAAAAACTTGTTTACAAAATTGTACTGGCGCAGACTCATACCAGTATGCAAGCACCCACCTGCAGTAGGTTACAACCTTCTCTCATTCTCCAGCTACTACTGGAAGGGAGCTACAACCCCCTGGCTCTTGTACTAGCTAATATGTTTACTAGTACATAGGCACTGACCTTCTCTCTTCCTCTGGGGACCACATTTGATAAATTTTCATACTGGATACTCTTGAAGCACAACACCATAATCCGAAGTCCATGTTTCATCCAATTTTCATACTGGACCCATCAACAACATTGAAGTACAAAATTAATCACCACTGCAATACACCCATCAACTACACCTACATCATCAATCTCTAAATCACCCAATATTGAAACACTGAAACCGTGTCAACAAAACATAGTCACCAAAACATAGAGAAGACTATAGAATTATGCACAACAACCAGATCCAACTGCAACTTAAAGCATCATACTTCATACTATATACGCTACTCTAATGAGCCGAACCAGCATGTATATGCACTTTTACCAAAGTGAACCCACGTACAAATCTGCAAATATTTACTCATAACTTTGCAGCTATTCCAGACATTAGTCATACCCAGATCATAACATTTATACAATAAAACATGTGTTAATAACTTAGATCTAGTCTATCCATGATCAAACCACATAATGATAAAACATTCCAAGCCTTAAGCTCTTGATCCATCATTCATCATCATCCACATGGGTGCATCTATGGTTCAGATCAAGCAAAGCATCACAAACTCATAACTAGCATACTGGATCTCACAATTCATCAGATATTCAATCCATGAGTGCCTTTGCCTAATGATATTCTCATCCTTCTATAGTCTTAGGCCTTACTCAATACCATGGACCAAAACCACTTAGAACCAATACCTTGGACCAAATACCTAGGGTCAACACTTCGGACAAGATACCTTGGACCAATACCATGGATCAAAATACCATGGACCAAATACCACAAACCAAAACTAAGTCTTCCAACATGTATGTGTCTTTCCTTCCGTGAAAGTGTGTGTGTACGCCATATTCCCCTTTTGGTCTGCGAACCCATGTGTATACGCACCTTTGACATGGTGAACCTATGTATACTTCTTTTTTATAATTAATTCTTTGCTATTGACCTACTGCACTATGATTTGTCATCTGAGTGAGTTTCCATCAAGGACAACACCTGTATCATAATGTGAACAATCTCCCCCTTTGGACTTGATGGCAACAACAACACTAAATTACTCTCCCCATTTGACATCAAGGGAAAAGTGTCATGCTCCCCCTAAGTGCATGCTAAAATCTCTGATTGAGCTCCCCCTTTGTTCATGCTGAGATATACTGCATCATCCATCCTCCCCCTAAGCATATGCAGAGTCTACAAATATTTTCAACAAAAATAACATGACTCTAAAACTCAACTATGTGAGTTTGATCTTCCTATCACCAATGACTCATACATACATTCATTCTCCCAACCAAGTGGGGATATACTAAACTTGATGCATCCACCCAACCAAGTGGGGATATACCAATTGTTTATACATGACTTAAATATTACATCATCCTTCCCATGCATAGTGGGGGTATAAATTACATCATATGACCAAAAAGGGACTCATCAAAAGGCTACAATGGACAAAGACAAATTATTACATCATGATTCTTGATATGACCTTTACATTGAATGATATACATGATATTTATAACATAGACCAAATATCTAAACAATACCATGATAGTCATCATAAACTATCATATGCCATGTATGATCTGCTCCATAAGCATCTGTCAACAACATCCAGACCAACACCTTATATATTTCCATGTCAGTGTAGATATCATCAACCTGTGACAAAGTATGTCTATATCAGCTCATCCTATTGACCTCATCAAGATCAACTTGCTTCATTTCCTTCCATGAATCATCTCCAAGCAGTAACGAAACCATTCACACCATATCATATGAGAAAACACCATACTTATCACATGATATTTCACATCATTATTAATAACTACATGATCTTTCCACAATCAACCATGTATCATCACTATGGAACATTCCGCATCTGATAAGCATCAACCATGATCATTATAAGGCAAGAACTAAGTAAACCATGTCTTTGAATACCCATGTCTTCAAATAACTATGTCTTCATGAGACCTGTAATAACACCATTCTCTTGGCCAACCAACAATATCTGTCAGTATGCAACTTAAGTAATCATCCATGTATCTAACATAGCAATATGTATCTAGCAAGCCATGAGCTTATGGTCATTTGTCAAGATTTATTGATAACATCAACAATAACCATTCTTATCCATGTGAGAGCCAAGAAATATAGAAATCATAACTACATCATATGAACTGTATGCATCTTTGGAGGTATGATGACAATACCATAGAGGAAATGAGTGGCTTATCACTAAATAATGAAGCTTTGTACTTCTCTTTGTCCTTATGAAGATCATCGTGCAAGAAAATTATATGTACTATATGCATCATCAAAGAATCATCCATAAATTTGATCTGAACACCAACTATGTGACCCCAAGAATCATATGAGATTTTGTCATGGTGTTTCTAGGAAAACTAGTGTTTATTTGATCTGCTAGTCCCACTAAGACAAGTAGCTATCTTAGAAACAAACAATTCAAAGTAACGTGTGCTTTCCTTTATGGATGATAGATAAGACAGAAGCAGAGAGCTCCAACCTTAATCTTTTGCTTGGCTCCTTGCTTGTTTCCTCTCTCGTTTGATAGAGCTTGCCACTCCTTCCTCACTTGTCTTGCTTCAAATAACACCTGTAGAGGCAAAGCAACAAAACACCATCAAATCATAGAGATCTATAATACCATAAACAACGCAAAATCAAAAGTACATTAACCATACAATTGCATACACAAATACAATATTCACAAGTACACAAGTATATGGAGGAAAACTCAAATAACTTTATTGATAGTAGAAGTAGAAGAGAGGATTACAACCTAGCTGTCTGATCTAGCATCATCCTCCCAGCATGAAAGCCCTCTTCACCTCATGAAAAGCAATATCACCCAACAATACAATGTCTCAAAGAGAAACCAACAACACTTCCTTACAAATTACAAAATTCCAACCTCCATATCTTTCTCTGGGTTTCCACTTAGCAAACTGTCTCTGCCATTTGTCTACTCTCGCCCATCGCACCCCACAGAAGGCTCTTTCAGTATGCAGTGTACCTAGCCAGTGTAGCAGCCAGTATGCATCACACCCTACACCTGGAGCACTTTGTATGGGTTAGTTTTGGCCAGTTCTCAGTGGTTTTTCAGGTGGAACTTCTGGGAAATGATGTAATCAATTGACCATGATCCTTTAGGGTATGAAACAAAACTTTTAGGGGTTTAAGAGCCCTTGGTTTATCGACATACGTGAT
>APFE030532878.1:91103-127633 GCA_000404065.3 Pinus taeda
ACCAACAACACTTCCTTACAAATTACAAAATTCCAGCCTCCAGATCTCTGTGATGAGGGATCCATATATAGATATTTGTAGGGGGGTGAGTTAGCTTCTGGAATTTTGATTAGTGTCATTTCATTGATAGTTCTTGGTTCCACTTGGAGATTTCATGATCTCTTACTCATCCCTGGGCGAATTTAGAGAGGCAAGTGCCATATGAGCAGTTTCTAGAAGATTCTTTGGGTTTCCACTTAGCCAACTGGCTCTGCCATTTGTCTACTCTCACCCATCACACCCTACAGAAGGCCTTTTCAGTATGCATGACATCCACTGTGTGTAATAGGTGAGATGCATCACACCTTGACCAAGGAGCAGTTTGTATGGGTCAGTTTTGACTAGTTATGAGTAGTTTTTTAGGTGAAACTTCTGGGAAATGATGTAATAAGTTGACCATGATCCTTTAGGGTATGAAACAACACTTTTAGGGGCCTAAGAGCCCTTGGTTTATCGACATATGTGATTGGGGTTGCAGTGCCCAAATATGTCTATAACACACGGGCAACTCATAATTGTATCATTTTAAGATGTATCATAAACATCATCATCATTAATTAGGTACCAAAAAATTCTAAACATAATGCCAACAATGATTTATTAGAAGCATAACATGTTCTCCCCCTGAACCTATTCCATCTGTTCACTATCATATCTTATCATGCATATATCAACAAGAAGTATCAAGGCATCATCATCAATCAGATATATATCAAGTTAACTTGTGAGGATCAAAAACAACATATTATGTGTATCAATACATTTCCAAACATTATCAACAAATTGTAACCATCATCCAGTAGAGTAGATAGTTGATTGAACCATATCAGACCGTTTTTCCTGAGTCTGTCCCATTTCTTTTCTTCAAACTAACATATACGCGACTGTGAAGTGTCTAACTCACGTATATACGCGACTTATCTTCATGAAAATTGCGTATGCGATTTATAATACTGAAGTTTCACACTCTTAGCTCCCTCTAAGTATATCATGTTTGTACATTGTGTTGTGCCACATCTTTCTGACTGTATTTCCTTCTTCTTCCATATCTTCGAGTGTGATGATGTTTTCTCCTTTTGGTATGGTGCCCGTACTTTGTTCCTACATTCCTTTGCTATATGTCCAAGCTTGTTACATGCATAACATCTCATATGATTCATATTCCTTCTATAGCAGCCAATGGCTTTGTGACCAAACATATTGCAAGCAAAACAATATCCCTTAAAGTACCTCGAACATGATGATCTCTCTATGTAATGGTATTGAACCATTCTACTTCTGCATCTGGCTGCAACATGTCCAAAATTATGACATACATAACACTCAACATTATTCATTTGAGGAAATAACCGACTATCACTTCCATAGTTAGGAGTAATAGATTTTCTTTGAAGAATTTCTCTCCTTGGTTGTTGATGGGATTGACCTCTCATCTCCTTGTTGAGCATTTCATATTTTGTATTAGAGTTCCTTGTCTTACTTTTTGAACTAGATTCACCTTCAACATATTCATGAAAACCAAGACCAATTTTGATAGTAGGAGACCTTTGACTACTAAGAATATCATCCAAGATCTTAGTACTATCTTGAAATCATAAGAGCTTATCCTTTTCTTCTAATTTGTCTTTTTAGAACATTTACCTCAACCTGATGTTGCTCTTTCTTTTCAAGATACTGCTTCTTCATGATTCCTTTAGCTTTTCTTGCTTCTTCCAATTGATGTCTTAATTCAAGAACTTCATTTTCTTGTTTTTCAAGAGCTTGGAGTAGTTCTTTATTATGCTTATTTGATTCTTCAAGATCTTATTTTAGTGACAGGATCTTAGCTTCAAGACTTTCATAGTAATTGGATCTATCTCTGAGTTTCTTGATTGTTGTGCTCCTTTCATTTACCTCATTTGTTAATGATGTCACCTCATCATGTAGCTTTTGACATTGATCTTCCTTTTCCTTGAATTGTTTCCTTGCCTTGTTTCCTTCCTCTAGTTGAGCTTTTAGTTTGGTAGCTTCTTCTTTGAAGGCACATTCCCTTTTTTCCAATAGATCTTGTTGATCTCTAATTTTGTCCATAAGCCTTTTAAATTTTGCCTCTATTTGATATCTTTCTTCCTCACCCATAAGAGAAAATTCAGTTGTTTCGCTATCACTTTCAACATCTTCAAATGGATGGAGAAATGTATCACTAAAGGATAATAAATTCATACCTGATAGATCTTTTTCTTGTTCATCTTCATTCTAAGGTGATTTTGAATCTGAAGAATTGCTTCCACATATTCCCCAGTCGATTCTCCAACTGCCATAATTCCTTTGAGATGTCTTCTTCTTCTAAGGCGCTTTCTTCTTTAGCTTCTTTCCCATTGTTCTATGCATCTCCTTCAAGCAATCAAGCTTCTACCAAAGGACCTGCTTTGACACCAATCATTGGAAATAATACTGACAGGGGGGGTGAATCAGTATTAGAAAACCACTAAATTTTTCATTTCCATAATCAGATTCATATACGATACTTCAATTAAGGGAACCCGCGTGTACACGCAAATGTGTTTAATGCAACTAGTGTATATCTATTAAACTTATGATTCAGTTAATCCATTATATGTTGATCTTTAATTAGGGCATCAAAACTTCATTAGCCATTTAAACAGTAAACATGTGCAGTAAAACAAAACAAATCATCACACATAAGAAAAACACATGAACACCATGATATAAGGTGGAAACTCAATGCGGGACAAAAACCACCTGCTGATATCTTCCTTTAATATAAGAAAAGCCTCTTTACAATCTTGTACTAGCACAGAATCATACTAGTACGCAAGAACCCACCTTCAGAAGGCTACAACCTTCTCTCATTCTCCAGCTACTATTGGAAGGGAGCTACAAGCCCCTGGCTCTTGTACTAGCTGATATGTTTACTAGTACGTAGGCGTCGGGCTATAGAAGGCTACGACCTTCTCTCTTCCTCTAGGGACCATGTTTCATCAATTTTCATACTAGATACTCCTGAAGCACAACACCATAATTTGAAGTCCACGTTTCATCCAATTTTCATACTGGACCCATCAACAACATTGAAGTAAAAAATTAATCACCATTGCAATACACCCATCAACTACACCTGCATCATCAATCTTTGAATCACCCAATACTGAAACACTAAAACCTTATCAACAAAACATAGTCACCAGAACACAGAGCAGACCACAGAATTTTGCAACAATAACAAGATCCAGCTGCAACTTCAAATATCATACTTCATACTATATACGCTACTTTGATGAGCCGAACCAGCGTGCATATGTGCTTTTACCAAAGTGAATATGCATACAGATCTGCAAATATTTACTCATAACTTTGCAGATATTCTAGACATCAGTCATACCTAGATCATAACATTTATACAATAAAACATGCATTAATGATTCAGATCTAGTCTATCCATGATCAAATCACATAATGATAAAAAATTCCAAGCCTTAAGATCCCAATCCATCATTCATCATCATCCACATTGGTGCATCCTTGGTTCAGATCAAGAAAAGCATCATAAACCCATAACCAGCATACTGGATCTCACACTTCATAAAATATTCAATTCATGAGTGCCTTTGCCTAATTATCTTCTCCTCCTTTTATAGTCTTAGGCCTTACTCAATACCATGGATGAAAACCACTTAGAACCAATACCTTGGACCAAATACCTAGGGTCAACACTTCGGACAATATACCTTGGACCAATACCATGGATCAAAATACCATGGACCAAATACTACAGACGAAAACTAAGTTTTCCAACATGTACGCACCTTTCCTTCCATGAAAGTGCGTGTGTAAGCCATACGTGCCTTTTGGTCTATGTATATGCGCCTTTGTCATGGCGAACCTACGTATACCTCTTTCTGATAATTAATTCTTTGCTATTGACCTGCTACACTATGAATTGTCATCTGAGTGAGTTGCCATCAAGGACAACACCTGTATCATAATGCCAACACCATATTCTCATATTATTTGTTTGATGGCTCCTAAGATTTATGTACTTCAAACCTCTCAAAAACTCTTAAATTTATGCATAAGTCTTTGATCTCAGATTCTCATGTATAGGACTTTGATCTCATGTTTAGTTGACTGTGTTCACTTTAATTTGCACAAAAATGATTTAGAGTAGGTATTTTTCTAGCTCGACTTCCTTGGAAACTTCCTCGTGTCCTTCAACAGTATGGTAATCTTCAGCTGCCTTATGACTGACCTTAGCTTTGATACCATGTTGAGAAATCAATGTATGTAGATATTAGGGGTTTTATTCCTCTTTTTTGATAATTACCTGTGATATGTGATGGTTTTGTCTACTTCTTTATTATGTTGTTGTTCATCAAGAAATTACCAAATCATAAATACATGAAGATCACAAAAAAAAGAGACACAAGATGTAGGCACTTAGCTAGGGAAAATCTCCTCTCCTAAAGCAAAACCTAGTCAAACCTTTCTTCTCTAATAGAACCAAGTAAAAATGATACAATCTAATACCTTCTGACCAAGACAAATACCTCCTCCAATCACCAAGTCAACCCTCTTTTCAAATAGATAAACTATGCCAAATTAAACAAGAGTCAACACCCTTCAGATTTGCTCCAATTGGATTTTTTGCCTCCTACAACTCAAAATTTCAGACCTGTAGTCATTGCAAAAATTTTGGCCCCTGCAACTTGCCTAGAATCCATAGAAAATCTGCCTCTGTGAAAGAGAGATGCCCAAAACTTTCATTTTTCTTCTTCCTTTGATTTTTTCTTGTTGTCCTTGACTTCACACTTCTTTTCTTGTTACTTCACTATAGATCAAACTGGTGGATGTATAGATTCCAAATAGGATGAATTATCCTTCTATTTATATTGCTTCCACATGTTCAAATTGCCCCAAAGAAGGCAGTCTTCATCAAGGCAAGGCCGACCCGGTGAGGAGGTGAAATATGACTTTTTGACTAAACTTTATTGGAGTCCTTGAGCTCCAAGACAGTTGTTGTGATAATACAATGGTAAACACATTTCAAATAACAAAGTGATCAAATTTGATCAGATCCCTCACGTTCTGGAAGATCCAGTGATGGTTGTTATATGATAATGGATGGTGTCAACATGTTTCATAATTAAGTATGGTTAGTGGATAATGGAGTGATTACTCAAAAAGTAAAATTTCATATGTTGACACATGTATATGGAAAACTATTTTGGATTTTTTTGAGTGTTGAAACTACTTTATAATACCATTTTTTGTCTAAAAAGGGCGATGTCTAACTTGACCTTATCCACAATTATTTCCTACTAATAATTGTATTTATGTTGCACAAATTACTAAGTGTACTTTCCCATGAATGAATGTTTCATTGTTTGATGTAGGTATGATCAACTATCTTAGCTAAAGTTTAAGTCATCAAAAAATTCTCCATCATTATCCTTCGAGGCAAAGGGCATTGAGAGAAGCTTGGTAAAAGGAAAGTTTGGTATATTGAATCCTTTCCAAACATGTAAGTAATTAGAATGTTATACTATTTTTTGAGAGTGTTTTATTGACAAAAATATTAATCTAAGGTTCATTTGGTTTTAAATAAGAAACTCTCAACCTTAGGTTCATTTTTTAAAATCTCACTTAGATAATGTTATTTTTCTTCATGGAGAAATTCTTGATACATGTGTTTTAGTAGGATTATTGAAAAGCACGAGGATCCACTTGGAACCTTTTTGACACTAGTTCAAACTGATTTTTAGACTCAACTCACAACGATCACATTTTTTACCAGCATGGTTCCTATTGTCAATTCAAAACGTCTATTACTTCTAATTGATGCATTTTTTCCTTTTTGTCTCAGGGAGATTGTCATGTTACCTTCAACTTTACAACAGTTATGGATGTTCTAGTTATATTTATTTGTCAAAATAATGGATGGGAAATTAGTATCCCATCTTCAGAATAGTTCAAAAGTACTTTTCATATTTAAAAAGTTTGTATGCCTATTTGTTTCTAATATTAATCTCTCTTCTGCAAGAGCTCTCTTATTTGAATTTCTATCTATTACCTATTTTTTGGCAATTTCTAGGTGATGGTGTAGTTGATAGAGGACAAGGTTATGGGATAATAAGTGCTTGTGTAGACCAGAATGACGCACCTTCTATGTACTCTGCAACCCATTATCCTTTCCCTTAGATAAAGGTATCATGAAATACTTAAATAAACTACCATACTTGAATAAAATGTCAAAAATCAGACCATGATGAGCAGATTATGTACTGTAAACTCATCTAATAACTATAGATAATTAAAGTTGAAAAAGACCAATCATAATTTCTGTTAGGGGTACCCTAACCAAAAAATACATATTTCTAATAAAATAAAATAGAAAACATGGACTTTTGAACATGAAAAATAGCATATTTACTTTTCTATTAAATCTGAAAAGAGAAATTGAAAGCATCAACTCCAAACTCATTCTTTAACCTCAAAATTGTGCACCTGCTTTTATTTTGTAAACTAGGAATAAAAGAGGTACAATCAATTTGGATGCATGCACAACATCACCTCTAATAGGTGTAAGAACTCCTAATCCTAGTGAACATGGCTGCAGAGATAACCAAGTCAAAAGGGGAGTGTGCTTTCCTAGAGATTTGTGACTTTCATTAAGTTAGGAAACCTCATGAATGTGTGCCCCTTCTATCTCAAGTAACTGTGAAATATATTTGAGCATGAAAAATTAATTAAGCCAAAACAATGATTTATAATTGATTAGTAACCACGAGACAAACTTTTGGTTGTTAGAGTTAGAATCTCAGTTTACTAGATTCCCACAGCTCTAAATTATGTTTGAGATTCTGAACTCTTAGCAAAATAATGGCATCTTGTATGACACTCAACAGATTGGATGATTTAAGTCAAGGAGTGCATTTATATCTTAAAATTACCCACTCATCTTGGTGGTAGAGTTTCACGTTGTCCTAGTAAAATGGTCTTGTCCATAGGTCATAAGATTGCATAGTTAGATACAAGGACTCTTATCTAATGGGTTGTCTGGCATTTAGAGCTCTATGATTGAGCTTATTGATATGTTTCTAAGTTGAATTCCAACTCTTGGATGTTTAGCTGAAGTAGATTGATATGTCATCAAGGTTCATGGTCATACTGGTTGTCTGCTTCTACTTGTATGTGTCCTCCATTTCATCAAAGACTCATTTCACCAAATATTTTGTCCCATATTGGACTTGTGGTTACTAAATGGCCTTACTAACATATTGTTCTGGGAAAATCCAGCTAAGTAGAGTTTGGTAGATGGTGCTCATACATGTTTGTACATCATTGGCTCTACGTTAGATGCTTGGATTAGTGACAACGAGACAAATTTTTGGTTGTTAGAGTTAGAATATTAGCTTACTAGATTCCCACAACTTTGACTTATGTTTGAGATTCTGAACTCTTAGAAAAATAATGTCATATTGTATGACACTCTTCTTATTCAATGATTTAAGTCAGGGAGTGCATTTATATCTTAAAATTATCCACTCAGTTTGGTGGTATAGTTTGATGTTGTCCTATTAAAATGGTCTTGTCCATAAGTCATAAGATTGCATAGTTAGATACAAAGACTCTTATCTGATGGGTTGTCGGGCCTTTAGAGCTCTATGCTTGAGCTTATTGATATGTTGACAAGTTGAATGCAAACTCTTGGATGTTTAGCTGAAGTAGATTGATGTGTCATCAAGGTTCATGGTCATACTAATTGTCTGCTTCTACTTGTATGTGTCCTCCATTTCATCAAAAAGTTTGTTCCATATCGGAGTTGTGGCTAGTAAATGGCCTTACTAACATATTGTCCTAGGAAAATCCTAAAACTATGAGAAGAGCATGTAATCATGTGTTCTCTTCTTCTCCTCTTTCATTTTACCTAAGGTTCACATTGGATTTTCATGTTCAAGTGAGTCCTATGACCTTTCTCTTCCTATGTTTTTCATTCCAAAATGTTGATGAGAATATAGCAAATTTTCTCCTCGATGTCAGATAGGATTTCCTCCTCATGCGAAAAATTCTGCATCTTATACTGCTCCTGTCACCATTGGTTATTCTACTTTGGTAGTTGAAACTTTACTGAATCATTATATGCACACGAAATATTTGCCCGTGGACTTGGAGACTGTTTCGCTCTGTAGTGCTACTCCTTTCTCTTGGTACGGATATTTCAATTTTAAGTCACTCTAAGGAAGTGGATTGAGTTAGTTTTGGGCATTAACCTTGTCCTAACACAAATTTGCTAAATGGCCTTACTAACATATTGTTCTGGGAAAATATAGCTAAGTAGAGTTTGGTTGATGGTGCTCATACATGTTTGTACATCTTTGGCTCTACGTTATATGCTTGGATTAGTGACAATGAGACAAATTTTTGGTTGTTAGAGTTAGAATCTCAGCTTACTAGATTCCCACAATTTTGACTTATGTTTGAGATTCTGAACTCTTAGAAAAATAATGTCATCTTGTATCCACTCAACTTGGTGGTATAGTTTCATGTCGTCCTATTAAAACGGTCTTGTCCACAGTCATAAGATTGCATAGTTAGATACAAAGACTCTTATCCGATGGGTTGTTTGGCCTTTAGAGCTCTATGCTTGAGCTTATTGATATGTTACCAAGTTGAATGGCAACTCTTGGATGTTTAGTCGAAGCAGATTGATGTATCATCAAGGTTCATGGTTATACTAATTGTTTGATTCTACTTGTATGTGTCCTCCATTTCATCAAAGATTCATTTCATCAAAAAATTTGTCCCATATCGAACTTGTGACTAGTAAATGGCCTTACTAACATACTGTTCTAGGAAAACCCTGCAATTGTGAGAAGAGAATGTAATCATGTGCTCTCTTTTTCTCCTCTTTCATTTTACCCAAGGTTCACATTGGATTTTCATGTTCAAGTGAGTCATATGACCTTTCTCTTCCTCTATTTTTCATGCCAAACTATGGATGAGAATAGAGAAAAATTTCTCTTGCAGTTCAGATAGGATTTCCTCCTCATGCGACAAATTCTTCATCTTAGACCCCTCCTATCACCACTAGTTATTCTATTTTGGTAGTTGAAACTTTATTGAATCATTCTATGCACACACAATATTTGCCTCGGGACTTGGACACTATTTTTCTCTGTAATGCTTCTCCTTTCTCTTGGTATGGATATTTCAATTGTAAGTCACTATAAGGAAGTGGATTGAGTTAGTTTTGGGCATTAACCTTGCCCTAATATAGATCCACTACATCGAGTTTAGAAATTTGAACTTATAGCATGGGCTCTCTAGAATACATGGCCCTTTGCTCAGTTTTGGTTGTGATTTCAAAAGTCCTGTATTCTTGCAAATGTTTCCTTAGATCAATTTTTAGTTGGGTGCCTTCCTCCACATTATTGCGAGTTACTTGTGATTCAACTATCGCAGTGTCTATTAAAGGCTTCCTTTCATCTCCCTTGACGATATTTGGCTCTTCTTTGAATGAGTTTGATCTTTGACATCCTCTATCAGCAAGTGTGTTTGAGACTTTACTAGCACTGATGCCATGATATGATGTTCCGTGCTAGTAGAAATGCCATTGTATAACCTTCTGAGTGTCCTATTCTCTTTTAACCCTTTGGATAAGGTTTCTTGGCATTATTCCTGGGTCATTGCTTCTTTAAAGGCTTGATATTTGTGGGGATGCATTTGGCTCAAATTCCACCACTTTCCTCTTTATTTCATCTCTCATGAAAATCTGACTTGGAGCTTCTATATGCATTGTAGGAAGCACATCTCTTTAATGTGGGTTCTCCTCCTTCAACTTGTTTTTTAGTTTTAGTCTCAACAATGCTACCACTAAAATTCTCTTTATATTCAAGTATAACTTGCGAAAAGTGTGGATCATCAAGGATACATTCCAGCCCATTTCCAACTGTAACCCCCTTGACACCAGCTAGCCTAGACAAAACTACACCATATTGTGATCGAAATTCATCACAAGAAAGCTATGAATTGGAGTGAGAAACCATATCGAAACTGTGATCTTTGATAGCAATTGAACCACAAGATATCAATTGTATGAGGATAGTGGAGGCTCTGGTTTGTGTAGGCATAAAATAGGTCTCTCCTTTAACATATCGACATCTTAAAGTGCTTGCCTTGCTGTTGGATTTCATTTTGGAATCTGGACTCTCTGGAGAAGTTCTTGAAGAAGATGGAGGAGATACCCCACCTCCACTCAACTCTGTGGGCATCTATTCTTCATGCTGGTTCTCCTTGGATTAATTCAAACTTGAGTTACATTATTCTTCTTCCTCTTCTTTGCTAGAGACTCCTGTGGTATATTTGACTCTTCTTTCTGCTGTCTGTGCTATCTCTTTTTTGGTTATGGTGTCTTTGACTTAACGTTTTCTGTCCTTCTTTAGTGTTAGAGTTATCTATTTTATTAGTAGTTGGATTTGAAAAAAAGTGGCATAAAAGATTATTCCTATCGCATCTACAACTTGGTAAGTGAAGCAAGGCAGATGGGAAGCTTATCATTAAGAAAACACACAAAGAAAATGAAATAGGAACCAACCATTAAAAAAAAAACTAATATTTCAAACAGAGATCCTATCTTTAGGCATCCAATAAAGCTAATTTAAAGATACAAGTTTATTTTAATAGTCCAGTATTTGTATAAGAAAAAATTCTACGAAATGTTTATGGGAGAGTAAAGTCTAGAATATGGGCTAGAAATGCCTCAGAAATATTTTTTGGCCATTTCATGATTTTGGCAGGCATTCTTTGCAAAATCAAAATGATTTTTATCATTAATGATGGATCCCATGATAAACCATTATTTTAAATTTTAAAGTGGAAAAAAGGATGAAGAGAAACTCCCAAATCCTAAAATCGATGCCAAATGTTTTCCAGAAAAAGTTAGGGCTTATAAATTTTAAATACACTGCAAACCCTGCATTTTTCTTCATTAATATCTTAAAACAACCTTGCGCATTTTGTGAATAGACATCATGTTTGCACGCTTTGGAAGATGCTTTTGATATGAAAGGTGAGATAGATACATAGTAAGAGATGTTTTCTAAGATTTTAGAGGGTTTCATGAATTTTGACCATTAGAATTTTTCGTTCTTGAAATTTTCCTTCTTCATAAGGATAATGCCATTTGCTTGTTTGAATGCCTCCATGTAGGAGACTTCAAGACCTTTGTAAAACATATCGAGAGAGAACTAACCTCTTGGGAGGTATTTCACTAAGCTACAAAGCTTGTAAGGAGGAAGGTTTTGAGGGCATAGGTCGGTCTATGTGGAAAGTTTTATCACGGCTCCATGTTTATATTTTACAAGAAAATACATGGACTGAGTGTTGTCAAAGAACCATAAAGTCAAAATATGAATGCCAATTATAAAGAACTAACATCAATTATGCTGGGTCAGGGAAAGAGTAAAAGAAGAGTTGGAGCTTGATTAACCTCTTCATAAAACATCATAAAGCCAATGATTGTAGAGGGAGACAAGAAAAATAAAAAAATGCCAGATGGTTGGAGGAAGTTGTCTTCATTGTTTGCTAATACTCGATCAATTTTATTATACTTGCAAGTACTAGGCGAGTCTTAAACTGCTTTTCAAGTTTGATGTGATAGTTAGCCTATAGATAAGAACCAAGTATAAAAAGTCATTAGTATCATCCAAAAATATGATTTCATGTGGAGGAGGCTTTTCATAAGAGTTACAGTTGTATACTAATATAATTCCTTTTTACATCAATATTCAAAGCACTTTCAAGAATCTGGTGAATATCTAAAAGGTTAATATGTTGAACAGTTGATTTACATTTCTTTCTTAATTCATACTGCAATTCACGGTCCACGGTGTTTGGACTCTACATATAAGTTTTGAAACTTTATATGATAATGTATCTAAACCTTAAAGCAAATTTAAAATTCCACATTTGTCTATTTAATACTAATTATTTACATTATTTTTTATTTTGATGTTTATGAAGTGGATTTATCATGGAATTAATTGTTTTACATTTTTTAAATTTGAGTATATTGTGAGTATATTTTCATTTGTTGAGTTTTATGTTGAATCTTCATGAGTTATTCCCAAGTCTAAGTCACACTCATGAGGACATGACAATGAGGGAGTGCCATGTTGTTCTAGTGAATGTAAGTTTCCCAAGTCATGGAAAAATGTAATGCTAGTTGTGAGTTCATGATTGTTAAGGTGTGTTAGGGAATGCTAAGGCATGCTAACCTGTGTTAGATAGTACGAAGACATGCCAAACAAGCTAAGATGTGCCAACTGCAAAGGCATGCCAATATGTATAAGGGTTCTAAGTCCCCGCCTCATCTTCTTCCATATGTGATCCACTTATGACATTTCCTTTGCAATATTTGGTAAATTTGTTAGTTATAGGTCATTTATAGGTTATAAATGTCTTCAGAGTTTCACTTCTAATTGAGTATTCAACTGAACATATTGATTCTCTTACACTTTTCATAACGTCAATAACCATTAGGTAGGAAACTGCAGCTTCAATGTTGCTTTGCTTGTTTAGTAAAATATTGCCGAGACTTTAATTTATTGAAAGTTGTAGAATTTACAATTTATGAAGTTTCAAGGTATAATTTTGAAAAGTATAATTCTTTAAAGGGTGCTAGCTCAATGGAAGAGCACTTGCTTTACAAGCAGGAGGTTGGTGGTTTGATTCCATTGTGCCTTGACATCCATATGGAATGGTGACGATCAATTTTTGGTGACGGAGGCTCTTTTGACCATCACCAATGAGCTTTGGTGACGGAGGCTCTTCTGACCATCACCAATGAGCTTTGGTGACATTTTTCAACCCTAATAAAAAATATGAAATGGTGACGGTCAACGAACGCCACCATATATACACATCAATAGTGACGACTCTGAAAGGTCCATAACCATAAATCGTTGTTGTTGATATGAAATGGTGATGGTTGTTATCCGTCATTATAGTCATTATTCATGATGGACCTTGAATATCACCACAATAACTATAGTTTTGGCAATGTGACTTTTGGTGACGGTCAACGAACATCACCATATATATGCATCAATAGTAATGACTATTAAAGATGCATCACAATAAATCATTATTGTATGCATGAAATGGTGACGGTCACTATCCATCATTATAATAAATATTCGTGACGGACCTTGAATTTCACCATAACACCTATACTTTTGGTGATGCCACCTTTGGTGACGTTCAGTTTTTGGTGATGGAGGATATGGTCTGTCACCATTGCTCATATGTAATGGTGACTATCAATATCTGTCATTATAAATCATTATTGGTGACAAAATTTGAATGTCACTACAACACCTATACTTTTGGCGACACCACCTTTGGTGACATTCAATTTTCGGTGACGACGGCTATGGTCCGTCACCATTGCTCATATGAAATGGTGACAGTCGTTATCCATCACTATAAATCATTATTGGTGACAGAATTTGTATGTCACTACAACACCTATACTTTTGGCAACACCACCTTTGGTGACGTTTAGTTTTTGGTGACGAATGCTCTTTTGATCGTCACTAATGAGCTTATGGTGACATTTTTCGCCCCTCACCAATGTCCTTTTTTCTTGTAGTGATCATTATGTGGTTTTGGACTTCAAGAATGATAATGCACTAAACAATGTATCATTATCAACTGATCACATGTGATACTATTTTAGTCTCGGCATCAAAAGTATAACTATATTAGAAGAATGTTAGTCTCATGATAATAGGTATCCTATGATGAACACATATGAATGCATTGACCATTTTTCTCTTTTCTTAGCTAAGTAGAGCTCATTTTCCTTTCTTAAAAACTAAAAGGTATTTTCAAAGAAAATATAAAATAAACATAATAAATTCTAAAAGGTTAAGATTATTTATTCATGCCAAAGTGAAAGGAAAAAAGAAAATTCCTTGAATAATAAAATATATAAATAAATTAATAATTATTATGGAAAACACATTGAATCCTCAAATAATAATTGAAGTCATTTATTAAGCCTAATACCATATATTTTTCAAATAAACATGACAAAAATATAAACACAACGAATTTTACTCAACCAAAGTCTTTAAATTTAATCCATACCCTACAATCAATAAAAGTAAAATGAAACTAATCATTCCACAAAAAATCCTTCAATTAAACATCAAATGAGAACTAGAAACATTCAATATACTAATGTTTAACAAAAATGAACTCAAAATTTTTGAACTTGGAAATTTTGTACAAATGCCACAAACAAACCATCCATTATGGTGACCAAGATATCAGAGCTAGACATAAAAATAAATCAACTCCATCCAATTGAAATGAGCCCGTTCTTTCTTAGAAAAATTATTGTTAAAATAATTATTTATCCTTTAATACTAGGACAATATTTGTGTGAAAAGATAGATCCTCAAGTCATCAAATTCTAGCTTACGTTTCTATCACATACAAGAAAGAGATAAATAAATACTTAATTATCAACACATCAATATTGAAATAATTTGCATCAAGGAAATGTAGCTTTAATGTTACAATGAAAAATACAAACTATTGAACCTATTTTTACCTCAAATGCGGTGTCAAATTGGCATATAGTAATCTTACCATGATAAATGATTTTGAGCCTACACCAAAAATAGTTCAACAAAAAATAAATCAAATAAAAATAATCACATCATTGGTATTATTCCATTCACTATTTATTACACTATCACTTAGACATGTATATGGAAATAAGTGTCTCCTGGGCCTTCATATATATTGGAGTAGATAAAATATTGTGGTATATCAATTTCCCAATTCTAACTTTGGTCCTCATTTTCTTCATTATGTAAATAATATTTTGTATATGGACTATCATTTTGAGCCTCCAACCTATTATGTTCCATATCAATTTTATTAGATAAGTTTGTTATATTGTTCCCTCCCTTCTATCACAATCTCATTGCAAAAGAGCTAGTTCTCTTTCATATGGTTGTTATACCTTGTTACATATAATCGTAAACATATATCCATATGTTTATCGAGCTTGTTCCTCAATTTTGACTTTAAAAATGTTAGTGCACTAAACATCCTCTCATCCTCCACTCATCCCAAAATCATGGTTTAACACAAATATGCTACTTTGAAATATTTAGGTATATTTTCTTATAAGTATTGCCTAGCCCCTAAAATAGTCCATAATCTTGATATTGTGCCATACTCTAAAGGATTCTCCAAAATAGGAAAAATTTTCCACATTGTTTCAACAAAGCATGTGGCTTCTTTAAACAATTATGATGAATCCGATATACCCTAAATTTGTTCTTCGTGTATTTGGACATCGTGGAAAAAATGATGCACCGAAGATTTTAATTTAGCCACAAAGTGATTTTTTTTAAGTGTTTTGACATTGTTAATTATTCCAGTATTGAGGATACACCATAGACATGGCCTCTAGAAATTCATCTCAAGGAAATCATTGTCTTATCTATGATGCTAATTATTGTGCAGTTCTTGTCAAGTTGTATCTTATTGAAATGACAACATCATCAAACAGGTCTCTGGACACAAGATACTCTTTAGTGAACCATCCGATTTTATTAATATAAGGAAAGGGAACCATATACCCACGAACCACCATACACAATATCACTTTTTCATCTAACTTGAATTTTTTTAGTATTCTCTATATTGACGATTGTATTCCAATTTGTAAACCATGGACTAGTAAAGACTCTAGCATTGTATACAAATTATCCAATGAAATATATGCCATTTTTCTGACATAGTGTATTATGCAAGGTACATTGTGTGAATTTGAGACATTTTCATAAGAACATTCATTTCATCTAGCATAGGAATACTTCCACTAAATTTTGATAATATCTCTATGTCAATTAATAAAAAGAGAAGATTATGATATTTGTCTACACTGAATCGATGCTCATACATCACCTCTACCAATTATTGGTACTCACTAGATAATATTTGAGCTTGTCTATTCAATGAGATCCATCTTGTATCAACATCTTTTAATTGCTTGTTTCCATTTGTAACACCATCAGCAAATTTTTGAAACTATGAAAATCATTTGCAACAACGATAAAAGTGTGTATAAACCGCTTATAAGATCTTCAACATTCGAAATTGATGAAAAATTACTTACTATTTTAAATGTAAGATTCATCCTATGAGGCATACAATGGAATGCTTAGCATATACGACGAAACTAATAGTTGTAGTCTAACACAAATTCCATTTCTTTGTCCTTGCATTATTGATGCTCCACTTGATTTGAAACATTCCAACTTTTTTGCAATCATTAAATTATCCACACCATCATTTTCCTTCAAACTATGAATAGTAGGGTCATAAATATTTTGAGTTGTAAAATTCTCCCTCAGTTTATAAATCCCAAGTAGATGTGAATGCCTAATATTGTAACTAACCATACATATACTCATGCTTATCCATAAAGTATTATCAATAGCTATAACGTCATCCAATGACATTAACAAAAACCTATCATTTGAAATATTTTGTTTTATATCATCCTTTTCTACTTGAGCTAGATATCTTTCCCAAACTAAACCACTTATTATAGGCCAATGCAAAGATGGAAAATTTCACACCTTAAGAAAAGATAGGTATTTGATGTAATGTTGATAATCTTTCATTGGTAGACCTTTAGATAAGATGTGATATATAGTGCTTAATTGTGTCATTTAGAATAAAAAATTATTTCAACTATCTTTCAAAATAGAGATTTGATGGTTCCTCCATTTTTCTCAAGATTCCCCCCACTTATTAAATATTTCTCATATTCATGTTCAAATTTGAAAGGTCAACATTCCTTAGAATAGTTCCATATAATAATATATTTCTCCTCACCATTTACATTTTTATTCTCATACACCTTTCTTGCATACTTATCTATTGTATCTAACATATTATGAAATTTCACTTTCTTATGAGTTTTATAGCTAAATGCATCACATATAACTTCTCATGAACTCTCATTCTTATTTTTTGGAGGTACCTTTTTAATATATGGATATCTTGAGAAGCAATTTTCTTGGAATTTTCTATTTATGTGTAACACCATCCTCTTGTATTCACCCAAGCTAACTGGTCCACTAGGTTAAGAATATGATGAAGAGTTACTATGATATGATTCAAATGCCCATGTACAGTTAAGAAAGTGGAACCGACAAGACAAGACCAATTTGACCTTCCTTGGGAGCTTCAAAACCTTCAATATCCAACCAACCCCTCCAAGTGTCCATCCCTTATGCCAACTTGATGTTTTTCTAAACTATACCCCCAGTCGCTCCCATGAAAATCATTCCATGTTACTAGGACCCTCCAGTCACCCCCACAACAAGGCATCCATGCGTCTGTGGCCCTTTTCAAATAGTTTTGTGTCAATGACCCCAAATTCTGCGCCACTTTTTCAAGGCTAGGACTCATGCCTCTGTCCAAAACTTCATTACACTTCTAGAAATGATAAATAACAATGAGACAAGACTAATAATACAAAAACTTGAACACATATTTGACTTGACCCCTGACAACGATGACAAACATTCCATCAAACACATCATGAACATGTAATATACAGGTCATAACAACATATTTGAACATAAGGATCTCATACTTATATGAGATTCACCAAGAAGGGCTAATTCCCTTTCATAATAGTTGCATTATGATCTATTAGGTCATACATTCATTATCCATTCATTTACTAATCGAAACATGATGAGAGCCATAACCAAAGTCTGTCATAAGCCATGCTTATAACCAACATATAACCAACTAAATAAAAATTATAGAACAACTATTGAAGACACAAAATAAAAATTTCATTTACACAAAAAACACAAGAGGAAATATCTCTTATTAACATATGCAAAAGCCAACCAAGCCAAGTACTTCCATGTACCACCAAACCATATATTGCTCTGAACCAATTATTTCTTTAAGCCAATCATGCCCATGCCATATTCCAAGCATGAATGTGGGACTCACAACAAAACCAACCAAGTCTTCCTTAGGCTTTACTGTGTAGCCCGCCAAGGGATTAATGGGCCCAAACAATAAACATACACTAAAAGATTTACTACAATCCCATCATATACTGGTCAAGGGATCACCAAGCCCTAAACAAGTAAGAATGCCTCTGGATTTCTCAACCTAATCCTGCCATTACCGGTCAAGGGATTCCTAGGCCCAATGAGGAATTTGTCCATCTCCACCCTCTAGGCTTTACAGTGTATCCCACCATTTATTGGTTGAGGATTCCTAGGCCCAATGAGGATATCACGACCATGTTTTACCATGTATCCTATCATTACCAGTCAAGGGATTCCTAGGCCTTGTGATTTTTCTTGAGACCACCCCACTCAGTTTCAAAACCATCTAGAAATACAACTCTACTAAATGAAAGAACCCCAACACACTATGACTATACAAAAATGACAAGGAAGGGCTAAAAATCATTGTCACGCCTAGTAAAACCCATTCCAATGACAACAAGAGTACCAAATACACACATGCATATACCATGCATGCCAAAACTAGCAAGGAAATCATACATGCAACTTGATACCTGCTAGTAATCCCGTTGTATCTGTTTGATCCCACTCTTCCTTGCTTGATCTTTTCTTCCCTTTTTCTTTCTTGTCCTTCCTTTTCCTTCCTTCCCCCAATCTTAGAGTGCTTCAAGAATACTCTAAGTGTGTGAGAGAGAGAATGGAGAGAAAGCTCCACCCAAAAACCGTCAAAAGTCCATGAACTAAGCCTCAAAAACCTTTTTATCATTGAGGCCTATATTTCTTTATTTTTCCTCTATTTTGCTTCATTTTCCTCCTCACGTGCAACTGATGACCTTTCACCTTGATTTCCTCCCATTTTCCATTATTTTCACAAATAAATGTCAATTATTTATTCTTTCCTTTTCAAATCCTTTGACATTACCTTTACCAATTTCCTTATCCATAATAAACCAATTGAACACTCGCTAGGAAGTTTTGCCCAATGTTCTACTTGGAATATGTGTCCCATGACCTTAGTCTTATTTTTCAATTTATTAACTTAATTACATGGATTTTTAACCTTGGGTTGTTATATAACCCCCCCCCCCAGGGGAACACCATCCTTGGTGTTCAATGACACCTACAACCAACACAATCACTGAAATCAAAAAATTACTGTCCATGGAGATTTATAACAGAACTTGTTGTAATATTTACAATCACATCCTGCTAAAAACATGGCAATCATACCATTTACTAGATCTTTATAGAACAACTCATTACAATATTTACAATAACAGCCATACATAAATATGTAAATATACCAAAACTCCTTGCCTCTATCAACAAACGATGAAGGATACATAGCCTTCATTAGAAATAAGGGAATCTAGAGGCTCATACCTACACCCTCAAAGTAATACCAAGATTCACTTCCTTTTCCAGGAAGTCTAGAATCCACTACCAAAGTCAAAGCTAAATGTAATGTCCAACGCTACAATCCTGCACCACTTTTCCTCTCAGTGAGCAATTACTAACTCATTGTTCCAAGGCACAGTCCTAATGTGCATATGATTCCATCTGGAAATTCTAATGACCAAAAAAAATTCATCCTTGTCCTTCCATTCTCTTCTACATAGTCCCTTAGGCAATAGAGTCACCCCGTTCCATGTAGTCACTCACCTTCCAATTTTCTTCGCATCCCCTTTCCTGAGAGATCCATCCCTTGGAAATGTTTCCTCACATCGGGAGATATAAAAACCAAGGCATATCCCTACCTAAAAACCATCATATTGGTCATAACATGCTCATGGTAATCAATGGACACTAATGAGCACCAATGTCCCATAATGGCCCTGATCCTGAATTCTTTACCAACATACTACTTCCCATTCCCCTTATGTTGTTGTTGCTAATGCTTGCAATCAGTTTCATCCACCCAAACCAGGCATTTCCATGCTTTCCCATTCCAAGCACATAATTCTCATCAGACTCAAAATTAATTGAAATAAATTCAAATCATACCTCATTGATGGCCTATCAATAAGGTACACTTGCAATTCTTCTCATTTCCTATCACAAAAAGTCAAACTATTCGTTTGATAAAATCATCATGAATAAACATATCACATCTGTTTAGCTCAAAATGCAACCATCATAATCAAAATCATATATCACATGTAACTATCATAAACCAAAATCGTAGATCACATACATAATTAAAACTAAAATAAAATATTGGTACTTATCCTTCAATCAGTTCGTTGCTTCTAGATTTGTCCTTTGTCCTTTTCATACACACACCATGTCAGTTTCCACACCCGGAAAGAACTCAGTTCCTTCACTTCTCTTCAAACATGTACACATACAAGAATGTACATCACAAAGATACACCCTTACATGGAGTACTACCCAACACATACACCTACTCCTGGTGTACCCCACAACACAATGCATACACCTATGCCTGTTGTACAACACAACACATACACCTATATCCAATGTACAACACAACACATACACCTACACCCATTCTACAAAACAACACAATACATGCAACTACACCTAGTGTACAAAACAACACATACACCTACAACTGATATACAACACAACACGTACACCTACATTTGGTGTACAACACGATACATATACCTCCATAGAGTACAACAAAACAAATAAAAGTCATGATACAATGAGTAGACAATGCACATAACACAATACCCCATGTACACAACACAACATGCATGACATGCACACAATACCACATGTACAACAATACAATGTGTATGATATGTACACATTATCCCCTATACACAACACCGCCTACATAATGTGTACACAACACCACATGTACATGGCAACACTTGCACAATGTGTACACAACACCACTTGGACAATGTGTACACAACATCACATTTACACAATACCACCTACACAATGTGTACACAACATCACATGTGCACAACACCACCTTCATAGCATGTACATAGCACCATTTGTACCCAACACTACATGTGCAACATGCACACAACACCGTATACACAACATGTACACACCACCATAAGTACATAATACTATATATGCTATATGTACACAACACCAATACCACACATCCTAAGACCACACTGACCTTACCAAGCAAACTTTGTTCTAGTGTCTTGTCAATTATCCATGCTTATCCCAGCATGTCGCAGATCACACTGCTTTCATTCTATTGATGTATCCCTAAACATTACCTACCATAACATAGACATGGTGTAATCACATAATATCAATTCATATCCACATGATATTGACCTCATAGATTTGTTAGGGCTACTCTTACCACTTGATTCCCCGTAATAGCAGGAACCTCTTCATGCCATTCACTTGCATAAGAAATCATTCCTCCACAAGCATGATCCCTGATGACCCTGTCAGACAATAACATACATACATACAAACAAACATTAGCATAAAACAATCATGATCTCTGATGACCCTTTCAGACAACGACATATATACATACATGCATACATATAGAGACGTCAACATAATCATGATCACAACGTAATTACCAGATATTGTTTGGTCTTTACTTACTAAGGTAAGTTAAGTTCTTAATCCCTTTATCAACCTAGGAAAGTACACTTAGAGGTGCTCACCTAAAGTATATAGATCTAGAAGGATCTAAGGTTCTAATGACAGCCTAGTGAATGAAATTAACAGTGCTCTCTTACAAGAGATCCTTCATCGTCATTTAAATCACTCAAGCATCAATCTATATAAAACAAATATTATGAAATTCTGATTGCCTAAGTAACAAAAACATAGTATTGATGACTCGTTAAAATCCTACATTCCCTTACAAGAATATTGCTTAATAGAATTTTTCCCAATCATAACAATCCAAAGTAATTTCAATAACGAATTAAATCAAACAGTGAATAAGATGAGTAATATTGCAAACCAATAACAGTAAAATATTTTACAAGAATCACCTATCAAACTGAAAATTTAATTTAACAACTACAATTTGAATCACTTGGAAATAAAACTAGAACTTTCTTCAAAGTCAAAGCCAATAAGAAAATATGGAAATTATATGATGGCAAGCATATATCAATTTCAAGATTAGAATTGGTTGAATCCTTTTACAAGGTTCTTTTCACAATGAATGCAAGCTCTTTTCAATTGATAACTCTAGTAATATAACCTTTACTTCTGCACACAAAATAACTTCTAATTTTTGGATTCGAATATGCAACTAGTAAGGAAACTTGAAAATAGAGTGTAATAGCGTAGTGACGAGGGCCCTTCAACACTTCACAAGCACACTGTAAAACGATTCAGAAGAGTGTAACTATTGGATCTTGAGACATAAACTTGGTGATGAAGTTTGTATTAAGTCTGGAATAAAAAGTGCACAAACTATACTTTCATACATTCACAATCTAGCTTTAAAACATAGTCTTCTTCCATAGGTTATTTATCATGAATACTATAACAAAAGAAGCTATTCCTCCTCCATATTATCCTAATAGAATTCTATTAATTACAACCAAGAAGGTCAAAATTGAATCCATTCCTTCATTTATGCAAAAATTCTCAAAATAGAAATTATTCTCTTCACAAAATCTGGAAATCTTGTTGAAGTGGCTGGGTTTGACCAGTGTTGACCGGACACTTGTTTTCTTCAAAACCGAAAGTGGATAGGTGATCCACCATCCATGTACATTTTACTTCATGCCCACAATCTTCAAATTCACTTACCTGCTATGCAACATGTCAAATAATGGAGCATTTACAAGAAGTCACAACGTCATGTATTTTTTTGAAAAATGTCCATTTTAACACAATAATTTCAAGAATTAATTTCAAGCTAAAAGAAATGATAATTACATCATATCATTTAGTTTTTAAGGATTATAGCTGGAATATGAAGGTTAAATGGTCAAAAATGATAGTCAAAAGAGGATTTTAAGTGGAATGGATAGTCATAATTTGATACGGACATTCCCCCAAGATTTTGCATGCCCTCATGCAAATAAGTTCTAACCTGTCAAATTCTGACTGATTCTACCTCTGCCTCTACTTCTACTTTTCCTGCCTGAAGTAAAGCGTTAATGTTCATTTGGGTTTCATACTCTGTCTTCAGGATTTGATACTTGGTTTTAATTTCTTTCTTTTGCTTGTAAATTTTGTAGGCCTTCCTACAAATTTTCATGTTATAGGTTGTGAGTTTCTTAACATTCTTTTTCAATTTTTCATTCTCAACTTGAAACTTCTTACTTTGTATTTTGAGTGTCTCATTTTCTCTTTTCACTACTCTTTCCAAAACCTTTGATTCCATAAGCTGTTGTTGTAACTTCTCAACTTTCCTTTCTAGTTTTCTTTTCTTTTTACCTGATACTTTCTGTTCTTGTTTCTCCTTTTCCTTGTATTTACATTCCAATCCTTGTGTGTAGTCATATTGTGCCCGTTGTAGAACATCATCCTCCTCCACCATTTTCCCTTTCTGACTAAACTTAGTCTTTCTAGACTTTCTTGTGTAATTGGAGAAAATTTTATCCTGTTCAGCCCTTTCAGCCTCCTCCCTTACCATCCTCCTTGTTCTGATACTATTGTTGGATGGAATAGAGTTACTTAGTCTTTGCTCTAAAAAGTCTTCCACCATAGCATCTACATCAATCACTAGTTCTGCATGTTGCTGCCCTTCCTTTGAATTATGCTGCTCTTCTTGTGAATTCTGTCACTTTGCTTGCTCCTCATCTATCATAAACTCATTAGCTACCAAGAACTTCTTCCAGGTCACATTTATCTTTTACAGTTCAAATTCAATCAATATTTTTATCAAACCAAAATGGTGTAGACTCTTATCCTTGTTTTTCCCTTGTTTTTGTATGGTCTTAGACATTTTAGTCAAACTTTGTAAAATAAGATAAGGAAAACTTATAATGCAATCCCCTCTTAGATGCATTAACAATTTGATATGATAAATAAATACAATGATGTATCTTCCCTCACAGGTTATAAATTTTTGAATGACATAAACTACTTCATCCCATTGATGAATAAGCCAACTCCTAGGAATCCCTGATTTCCAATCAACTAATGATACCCTTGTCCTGGATATGAAATGTGTCCATGTTTTCTCTTTGGACTGCTTGGTTTTAAAATACTTTTCTCCTTCTGGGCTTATACCTATTGCTTGAGAAATTGTGTCTTTTGAGACCCTAAAAGACAAGTTTCCTACAATGGCTCTCTCTCCAGTAAATGAAGAGGCAAACTCCTTTGTTGTTTTCTCATTGTGCCCATTGTGTTTTTCTAAGAATGGCAGCCATTGTTATGCCCTAAAAATGTCTATGCAGTCCTTATGGTATTTGGAAGGGTCAAATTGTCATGGCTCTCCTCAGTTTTCCATGAGAGAAATTTTTTATCTCCTATTACCCTGTGTGTAAGAAGAATTTACAGTTGTAAAAGAATTCTACCATAGTTTGTAGAAAATTATTATATTTCCCTTATGCTGTGAAAACAAATTTTACCAGAGTTACAATAAGACAACTACCTGGGCCTAAGTATTATGTGTATCTCTTGTTAAATGGAGGACACTACCAATGAAATCAAAATTCCCTTCAACCGGTTCTAGTGGGTCTCCCCTGTGCCGTGGCCCTTTTATTTGTATGTTGACATTGTTATTGTCAACATACTCGTAAAGATATACCCTTATGTAACTCAGAGAGGATTGGTTTATAACCTTCAGAATGGAAACAACTCTAATTCACAGTGTTTTCTACAGGTCCAAACTTCTACCTATACTTCATGATGAATACAGTACTTACTGCCTTCATTCGTTACTTGTTTATGCAATGAACCCTCAATCTCTTCACATAGCATATGCTTCACTAATAATCCCTTCAATGCCTTACACAAGGATTTTTTAATGATGGCCTTCGGAATCCTAACAGTAGTCTTTGAGTGATAAAATTGGGTATACAGACCATTATGATGCCTTCAGGTCATAAGAGAATCAGGTCATGATGATTTTGCTGAACTAGACGTTAATCCTTTCTTATGATCACATACCCTTTGTCTATCAATTATGTTTTATTTTCTAGATTTAAAAAAAATAATTGTAGGTTGAAAACCATACAAATTTATAAATCCTTCGTATTCATGACTTGTTTTGTGGCTTACAAATTGATAAATCCTTTGTATTCATGCCCTGGTCCCTTCCTTCAATATTCAGTCCTTAAGTATGCATGCTTATTTTTGGTAGGTCTATTGGTACTTATGACTATAGGGTGATTAGAAATGTATGTACAAGATCAAAAGGTAGGATTTACGGATCAGACCTTTAGGAATATATACAAGGTAGAAGATAAGACTAATGTTCAGAAGAAAAAAAAGAAGAAGGTTATAGTTATAGGATATAGGTAGAAGAGTAGGACTAACTCCTACAAGATATAAGAATGAACAATATAGGATAAAATGGGTATTTAGAAACTAAAATAAATAATTATCATAAACCACCATCTAAAAATTGAAATTAATAAAAGAAATTAAAAATATTAAAATGACAATTCTTACAGCCCTCTGATATCTCTTTGTTTACAAGCTGGCTTTTGTTGCTTGATATGTTCAAGCAGAATGTGATGGTGTCCATTCCTCTTTTAAATGTAGTTTCTTTCTTCGTAGGTGCAGTCCAGTCTTCTTCTTTGCAATCTTCTTCTTCTTGGATGCGGTCTTCTTCTTTGTTGATGCAATCTTCCTCTGAATAGATCCCATTTTGAAAATGTGCATAGAATAGGTCCCTTGCCTGAGAATGATATCAGGTATCTTGCTGAGAAATTATATTTAATAGGTCCATTTTTGAGAATTAGAATTTGTATATAATAGGTCCCTTTCTGAGAAATTCTACATAATAGGTCCCTTTCTGAGATATGTTCTGAGCTTACAACCAAATCCTTTTGGAAAATACTGAACAACAATAATTTTTTTTAAGAATCCATTAGAAAATGTAAAGAAAAATCTCTTCCTCTGCATAGGGAGACAGAAAAGCATGAGTACGTTCAAACTTTCTTCTCCCCAACTAATGATTTGACTTTTCCTCAAGTCATATTTCTTTCATAATCCTTTTATTTTGCTATTTACACTAAGCTAAAAAGGAATTATTACAAGACAATTTCTTATTTTTCTCATAAGAATTCGTGTTTAGATTATGCCATCTCTGGTTTTCATATCTAAACATTATTTTGTTTTTTGTTTTTTTTTTGTTTTCTGTTTTGTAGAAAATAGGAACTATCTAAGGCTTGGATATTACAGCTGACTACTATACTATCTATACCTCCTTTTGTTGTGATACTTTCCTCATGAAGTCTTCTTTGTTGACAGGCCTATGATAGATCTTTAGCCTATGTCCATTGACCAGATATGTCTGTCCTTCTTGGTCAATTGAAGTTAATTTGACTGGTCCATTCTCAAAGATTTCAATGATTTCATAGGGGCCCATCAGTGGGTTGTAAATTTAGATTTATAATCCTTGAATTTTGAGTCGAAGAGTAATGCCTAGTCACCAACTTGAAATTCATTCTTCTTAATTAACTTGTCATGCCACTGTCTCCTTTGTTGTTGTATCATTATTGTTCTTTTCACTACCTCTTGTCTCATCTCATCTAGCTGGTTCGCTTGCATGATTCTTTCTTGTTGGGCTTCAGAGAGGTCTATTCCTAACTCTACAACCAATTTATATGTATGTATTTGAAATTATATTGGTAGCATGACCTCTTTTCCATACACTATCTAATAGGGTGTAAACCCTGATGTGTATTTCCAAGTAACTCTATATGCCCAGAGTACATCATTGAGCTTATCTACCCAACCCTTTCTGTTTGTTTCCATTGTTTTTGTCATAATCCCTTCTAGTGTTTTGTTTGTAGATTCCACTTTTCCATTGTCCTGTGGATGATAGGTTGTGCTCCATCTATGCTTGATTTTGTAGTTCTCTATAGTTTCTTGAACTAGTCTTGATGTGAGTTGAGTCTCTTGGTCAATTACAATCTCTCTGGGTACTCCATATCTAACAAAGATTTCTTCAAAAAGGAAATTGACCACTATTTGTTCAGTTTCCCTTGCAAGTGCCTTTGCTTCAGCCCATTTAGTCACATAATCAATACATCCAAGAATGTACTTCTTACCTTTGGATGGGTCCAACAAAGTCGAGCCCATTTTTCAAATGGCTCTAGACGTACTTGTGGCTATAGTGGCATCTCATCGGAAGTGGTTGGTTTTCCCATGCATTGGAAACTATCACAACTTCCTACATACTTTATTGAATCTTTGAAAATTGATGGCCAATAGTAGCCAAGGCTAATCATTTTGTGTGCTATCCTCTTTGTTGCAAAATGGCCACCACAACGTTGATCATGGCATGAGGTTAGTATATCAATTATTTCATCCTCTCTAATGCATCTTCTAATTATCATATCATAACCAGTGTAAAACAATTCTCCATTAACCCATGAATATCTTGCGCTTTGTTTAATCAACCTTTTCTTCTCGTTTGAACTGAAAGATGGTGGTACCTTTCCTGTGGACAAGTAGTTAGCTAAATTAGCATACCATGGAGTTAATACTAAAATTGCAAACAAGTTTATTAGGAAATGAATGTTCAACTTGGACAACTTCACCTAAATTTTGTAGTCTAGAAAAGTAATCTACTACCTAGTTCTCTTTCCCTAGTCTGTCTAGTATGATGAGATTAAATTCCTACAGTAAGAGTAACTAACTTGTGATCTTACCATTAGTAATAGGTTTTTTCATTAAGTATCTAATGGTAGAGTTGTCCATGTGAATGAGGACTTCATATCCAGTTATATAATGACGAAATTGGTTCACCACATGTATAATTGCAAGCATTTCCTTTTCCATTACTATATAGTTGAGCTCAGTAAGAGTCAAGTTTTTACTGATAAAGTAAATGGCATAAGTTAAAGCATATTCTTTTTGTCCTAATGAAGCTCCTATTGCTGTGTCAGATGCATCAGTTGAAATGTGAAAAGGTAAAGTCCAATTAGGTCCCCTTAAAATTGGAGTAGTACTTAAATTTCTCTTTGACTTTCTTGAAAGCTTTTTGACAAGCCTCATTCCAATTGAATTTTACATATTTTGCAAGAATTTTAAACAAAGGCAATGCTATCATACTAAAGTTTTCAATAAATCTCCTATAATAACTTGCATAACCAAGAAAACTTCTTACATCTTTTTTATTTGTTGGAATTGATTGGCAATTCAACAATAATTTGTATTTTGTTTTGGTCTACCTTGATTCCCTCAGGAGAAATATGACTTCTTAAGATTATTCCCTCATTCATCATCATATAAAAAATTTCATTGCTTAAAAGCAAATTGGTTTCTATACATCGTTGTAAAACATTCTCAAGATTTTGCAAAGAATTGTTAAAGGAATAACCATATACTGAATAATCATCCATATATACCTCAACACATTCATGGATCAGATCAGCAAAAATTGTTGATACTGCTCTTTCAAATGTTGTTGGAGCATTGTGAAAGCCAAATGGTAGTATTTTGTAAGTATAAGTGCCCCAGGGAAAGGTGAATGTTGTTTTATCTGGTCTCCTGAGGCTATGCTAAGCTGATTGTAGCCACTGAAACCATCAAGAAAGGAAAACAACATTTTTCCAGCTAATGTATCCAAAACTTGGTCAATAAATGGTAGTGGAAAGTAGTCTTTAAGGGTGGCCTTATTCAGTTCTAGATAGTCAACACAAACTCAACATTTACATTTTTTCTTGGGAACTATTACAAATGGAGATACCCATTGGCTATCAAAAATGGGGTAAATGAACTTTAATTTTAGTAACTTCTGCAATTCATCTCTTACAACCTCTTTGAGCATGGGGTTCCTCCATCTTTGTGGCTACGTCACTGGCTGAATACTAGTGTCTATATAGATATGGTGAGTGCAAGTTTCCGGGTGAATTCCTTGCATGTCAATGTAGTCCCAAGCAAATGCTTTTTGGTATTTGGTGAGCAAGTCAAGCAATTTCTTTTCCTAAGATGTTTCTAGAAAGGCCCCAATGTTCAATGTTTTTCCTAGGCTGATTTCTATTATCTTGTTTTGTGTTCGTAATTGAGTCAATTGGAAAGATTTCATGAAATATTGCTTTTAGAGAGTACATAGTACAAGTTTCTTGAAAGCTTTGTGCCAACATGTAATCTGCAGTAGTTTATTGTTCATTTCTCAACTCTTCTGAAACAATAGGTTGGGAGATAAACATTTCCACTAAATCTTCATTGTTGTTTTCTTCAATATCATACATTTGATTTATGCTTAAAACATGGTATATTTCTTACTAATCATTGTACTTGTCATCAAGCCATAAGTTTTGTATTACTGTTAGGGCTTGTGCTAATGGGTACAAGGTAATTTGTTTTCTCTTTGTGCCTCTAGAAATGATCATGTTACTAGATCTACATCCAATGAATGCATCAGCAGTTACCAACCATGTTCTGCCAAGTATAAGTGATGTCCTCCTAAGTTTGATTTTGGATGGAGCACTAAGAAATCAACTGGATACTCCCAAGAGTCTAGTGAAACAATTATATTTTCTAGTACCCCCTTAGGAATGACTTTAGAGCAGTCTGTTAATTCCAAAACAATTGGGGTTGATTGTAAATTTGTTAGCTGCAAAGTTTTCATTGTGTCCAATGTCATGACATTTATTGCAGCTCCTAAATCAATCAAAGTGTTTGGAATTGAAATTTTGTTGATAATTGATGTGACTCTAGGTATGCCTGGGTCAACATATTTTCTATGGAAATGACAGTTGACATCAAGCTAGCTAAATTACCAATGACATGTATTATTTGTGGATCAAATCTTTTCTTTCCGGGCTTCTTGAGACAGAGCTCATTAATGGCTTTGGTGTAAATCGGAATATCCTTGATTGCATGGAATAATGGCATTTTGACATACACATTTATCAATTCATCAAGAACATCAAATTGTGGCAATGGTGTGGGTAATTTTGGTTGAAGTAATCATTCCAAAAATGGAGGTGGTTGTAGTGTTTTGGTTTGTTGACTTTGTTCTAGATTGTTTTGTGCTGGGTCACTTTATTTGCTACATGGTTGGTTTTCTTCTTCATCATTTTGATTCTCTTTTTGTGACTGTGTTTGAACAGGTGGAGGTTCTTTATGCAGAGTTGGACCTGACCTTAGTTCAATGTTTTATAGTGGTAGAGTTGGGTACAATGGTCCCTCATCTACGCTATAAGTTGGTATATCTATTTGGTTGTTTGGGTTAGCTATGGGTTGAGCTGGTAGCTGTGTGGGTCTAGGAGGTTAGTTGGATGGTAGTTGTAGCTGAGGTGGATTTATTTGTGGAGGAGCAGGTAATGTTTGTTGAGGATTCTGCTGTTGATAAGCTATTGGTTGTTGATGGTATTATTGTGGATATGGCTGAGAGTATTGTGACTGATAGTGTTGGGAATATGGTTGAGCAAATGGTTGTTGATATTTTTGAGGTTGTTGTTAAGTAAATTGTTGAGGAAAAGAATATCCTTTCCATCCTTGTTGTGGATATGTTTGTTGTTGTTGATTAAATCAATTTCATCAAGGCATAAGAACATTCCAAGAATTTTGAATAGGCATGTTATAATTTGCTAAATTCATCTTTTGATACATACCTAGAGGTGGTTGCCATGGCCTTCTCTCTCCCATGAAATACATGTTCTCCATTTCTACATTGGCTTCCAAATTGTAATTTTGCAAAATTTTCATCTTTGTGCAATCCTTAGTGTCATGATTCTGTACAAAACCGACAAAATCTGCACATTATCTAAAGGACATTCTTTCAAAGCATGTTCCCATCTGCATTTGGGACAATATATAGATAATTCTTTCTCTTGTTCATCTTGTCTTTTCTTTGTTTTCAAACTGTCTATTTGGTTCCCCAAAGTACTTAGAAGGTCTGTTTTGAAATCTTCAAATAGATTGCCTAGTTCAGCTCTAGTAATATTTCTTGTAGCAAATTTTGTGATCTTTGATGTCATGGCTTTTTTTCCATTTCTTTCCCTACTCCTAGAGTACTTTGACACAAGTCAACAATCTCCTCAAAAGGTAAATTAGAAATGTCTCATTCACCCATGAGGTTAATATCATCTAGATATTCATCCCGGATGCCTTTAAGAAAGGTTGTTCAAATAAGATCAATAGACATAGTTCTATGTTTTGAGTTTTGTATATTATATGATAATGTTTCCAAGTATTCCTCTAAGGTCTCGTCTTCTTGTTGATTCATTCTAAATATGTGATCTTTAGAATATTTGATTGACAGTAAGGTTGATACTTTTTCAAAAAGATCTTTCTCATGTCATCCCAATTAGTGACTGAATGTTCACCTAATCCCATGAACCACCAAAGTGCTACTGCTTTTAAGGTAGCAATAAAAAGTCGAAGTCTATGTGCATCATCAGTATATCCATAGGTTTGACATACTATGTCAAGTTCGAATAAAAATGAGTCTAGATCTTCGGATGCCATACCATAAAAGTTTGGCAATATAGATGGTAGTATATTTTTCATTTTAATTTCCTCATCCATTTGCTCTCCTCTATCTTGAATTGGAAATTTAAATGTGGATTCCTCTATTTCTGGTGGATTTTGATTTCCTCCAAACAGAGTATCATTTTGTTTTTTATCTTAATTCTCCCTTCTTCTTCTCCTTGATTCCATTTGTCTCTCATACTCTCCTAGCTGTTCCGGTGTAGGCTCTTTGGATCCTCTGTCTTCAGCCATTGTAATTTGTGATTTGTCTAAGGTTTCTATCTCTTCTTCTTGTTTTAGTTCTTGAGAATTATTTTTTTCATAGATAGGCTATTGGATTTTTATACTACTCTCTTTTAATTTCTCTATTGTAGAAGTCTCAGGTATATATCTTTTCTTTGCTTCATGAGCTAATAGGATTTGTCTTTCAATGACAGTGAGTCTTTGGCCTGATCTTTGTTTTTCCTCAAGTTTTCCATAGTAACTTTTCCTGTTGGTGTTGTGTACTCAACATTTTCTAATTGTTTTTCTCCTAATGGTGGATTAGTTGTTGGTTGGGGGGGTTTTTTGAATCTTCCTTTCTCATCCCTAAACCTAGACATAAATAAACATGACTGAAATTTATGTTGGGTTGTGCTATATTCTTTCCACGACTAGCCCGTGTAGTTAACTGGGGGGTTAGAGAGGGGGCAGGGCCCCCCTTCATTGCATTGATTGTGTTGCAGGGGGGGTCATAGGGGGTTTGAGGTGTACCCATAACCCCACTTTAGGATGAGTGGACCCACCTATGGTTTTTTGCATGATTTTCGCACATGTTTTTGGATATGATAGTTTTCAGTCCATGGTATTGGACACGATGGTTTTCATTCCACGGTATTGGATGCTTCGACATGTATAAATATGTATTATAACATTGAAAAAAAATAATGAAAAATCAGGCTGTGGTCCCAATTTTTGGATCCAAGGTAAAATCTCAGTGTATATGTGTTTTATGTGTTATGCTCTCGCATTGTTTATTTTCCGTGTTTTAGAATTTGTATCCAAGTAATTTTTGTACGGGGTTAAAACCTACATTTGGTATCAGAGCAGTTTTGGCTTCAAGGGGATGCCTTTGTTACTGAGGGGTTTCGCTCGAGCCTATGGTAGACCCTATTCAGTGGGAGATTTGCAAGATCAATTCTGGTGGTGAAAGAAGATGGCTAGCAGTGGAAAGATAGAGATTGAGAAATTTAATGGTCAGAGTTTTGAGTTGTGGAAACTCGAGATGGAGGATCGGTTGGTGGATAAAGATCAGTGGATCGTGATAGATCTGGGTACTAAACCAATGGGAGTTTCCGATGAAGAATGGAAGAAGTTGGATTGGAAGGCAAAGAGCATAATACAATTGTGTGTCTTAGATTCAATATTGTTGAATGTATCAGGGGAAGCTATGGCGAAGGCTTTGTGGGACAAGTTAGGGAATTTGTACCAATCTAAGTCTCTGGTGAATAAACTGTTCCTATGGAAAAAGATGTATAACCTGAGGATGAAAGATGGAGACTCGGTGACAGAGCATCTAAATGCATTGAATACTATGGTAAGTCAGTTATGATCTGTTTATATTAAAATTTCAGATGAAGATAAGTGCATTAGTTTGTTGTGTTTTCTACCAGATTCATGGGATAGTCTGGTTATTGCAATAGGTAGCAATGCAACTGCCTTGCAGTTTGATGAAATAGTCTTAGCCTTGCTGACATAGGAGATGAGATGGAAAAATATGGAGAGCTAGAATGGTGATGCCTTTTCTGTACGAGGACAGTCCTAGAACAGAAACAAAAATAAATCATCGAGTGGAAGATCTAATTCTAGAGGGAGATCTAAATCTCCAGGAAAACATGTAAAGGTGGTGTGCTGGAAATGCAGAAAGGAAGGCCACTTTAAAATGGACTGTAAACTAAAGCTCCTGACAGAGGAAAGGGATCTGATGAGGCTCCTTCTGCAGAGGCAAAAACCACCTCAGATGAAGGTGGGGATGTGTACTTGGCTTCTTCAAGTACCCATGTAGATCATGAGGCATGGTTGATTGACTCAGGTGCATCCTTTCACTTCACTCCCCATAGAGAGTGGTTCTTCGAGTATGAGAAATACGATGGTGCTGATGTCTTCTTAGGGGATGATAGGAAGGCTAAAATCATTGGTTGCTGAAAAGTAAAGTTGAAGTTGCAAGGTGGAAGGTTTAGAACACTTCCAGGTGTTCTACATATTCCTACATTGGCTAGAAATCTGATTTCTGAAAGCAAGTTGGATGATGCAAGTGTAAAACCAGTGTTTGAGAAGGATACCTGCAAGATGGTTGGAGGAGCACTGGTATTGATGCGGGAGTTCGGATTAGAACTCTGTACAAGCTACAAGGTAGCACGGTTGTTGATGGGTGCAATAGTTTTGTGGTTCATGAAAGTGGAGTAGAAAATCTCATGGTCTCTGGAGAGAAGACTGTGTTGTGGCATCAAAGGCTTGGGCATAGTGGAGAGAAGAGCCTTCAAATACTTCATGGTAAAGGTATTGTAGAAGGTATGAGTAATAGCTCCCTGGATTTTGATTTCTATGAAAATTGTGTATATGGGAAACAAAATTGGGTGAGTTTCCCCTCTGGTGGTAAGAGGACGAAACAAATATTAGAGCTTGTGCACATTGATGTGTTTGGACCTGTGAAGGTTCCATCACTAGGTAAGTTTGTGTACTATGTATCATTTATAGATGACTTCTCAAGGAATACATGGATACATTTCCTTGAGAATAAATTTGAAGCCTTTGATAGGTTTAAATAATTTAAGGCTCTGGTGGAAAATCAGACAGAGAAGAAGATAAAGGTGCTGAGGACAGTTAATGGTGGAGAATTCTGCAGCAAGGAATTTAAATAATTTTGTAAGAAGTGTGGTATAGCACGACAGAAGACTACTCCATATACACCTCAGCAAAATGGAGTCGCGGAAAGAATGAACAAGACGTTGATGGAAAGGGCAAGAAACATGCTCAGTGGTGTTGGGTTAGGACAAGAATTATGGGCAGAGGTGGTGGATACTGCATGTTACCTGGTTAATAGGTCACCTTCATCAACGATGGAGGATAAGACTCCATAAGAGGTATGGACTAGTAAGAAACCCTCTCTTTCACATTTGAGGGTATTTGGATGTGATGCATATGTATATGTTCCAAAGGATAAATGAACCAAGTTGGATAGTAAATTTGAAAAGTGCATCTTCATTGGGTATAAGGATGGTTTAAAGGGCCATAAGCTTTGGAACCCAGTCACATGGAAGGTTGTGTACAACTGAGATGTGGTGTTCATAGAGGTAAAAGATGTTATTGAACATGAAGTTCAACCAAAGGAACCTGAGAAGATAGAGTTTGAGCTTAAGAAGGAAGAATTAGACTCTACAACAGAGAAGGAATTAGAGGATGAAGAGCCACGAACTCCAAGTGTGAGAATATCAGTTCAAGAAAGAAGGTAGCTAGAAAGGTATAGTCCATCTACTTTCTGTTAAAATTTTGCTTTATCTATTACTGACGATGATCCCAGAACAATGAAGGAAGTAGTAGATTCAGAGGATGGAAAACTCTGGAAAGAGGCCATGGTTGATGAAATGGCATCTTTACACAAAAATGAGGCTTGGGATCTGGTGGAGTTGCCAGCTAGAAGGAAACCCATTAGTAGCAATGGGTGTTCAAGATGAAGACAAATGCATAAGGAAAGGTGGAGAAATACAAAGATTGGTTGGTAGAAAAAAGGTTATTCCCAGGTGCCAGGAATTGATTTTGGTGATATTTTTTCTCTTGTTGCCAAGGTAACTTCTATTAGATTACTTTTATTTGTTGTTGTTGCTTTTGATTTTTAGGTAGAACAAATGGATGTGAAGACAACATTTCTTCATAGGGATCTAGAAGAGGAAATATACATGAAGCAACCTAAAGGATTTGCGGTAAAGGGTAAGAAAGAACTGGTATGCAAGTTAAAGAAGTCTCTGTATGGGTTAAACAATCACTAAGGATGTGATATCAGAAATTTGATACATTTATATGGGGACTTGGCTTCACTAGAAGCAAACTAGATCACTGTGTGTATTTTAAATTAATTGGTGACCATGTTATTTATATGGTCTTGTATGTGGATGATATGTTGCTGGTTGGAAATGACAAAGAAATTATCCAGGATTTGAAGACCCAATTGTCCTCCAAATTCGACATGAAAGATCTTGGTGCTGCAAACTATATTTTGGGCATGGAAATTAAAAGAGATCAGGCAAAGAGAAATCTCTGGTTAAACCAGAGGAAATATGTCGAGACAATACTGTAGAGGTTTAATATGTAGGATAGTAAACCGATGAAGGTTCCTATTCCTATAGGTGTGAGGTTATCTGTTGAACAGTGTCCTAAGACACAAGAAGAGGAAGAGAGCATGTACCATGTTCCATATGCAAGTGCAGTCAATAGCCTAATCTATGCAATGGTTTGTACTAGACCAGACATTGCACATGCAGTGGGAGTATTGAGCAGGTTTATGTCAAAACTAGGGAAGGAGTACTAGACAACAGTGAAGTGGGTTTTCAGGTATTTATGTGGCACTAGTGATTATGTTTTGTGCTACCAAGGAAGATCAGGATTGGACAGAATGTTGGATATTCATGGCTTTGTTGATGCAGACTAGGTTGGAGATCTGGATCGGAGAAGATCTACAAGTGGGTATGTGTTTAACCTATTTGGATGTGTAGTCAGCTGGATGAGTAGGAAATAATCTTTAGTGGCACTATCAACTACATAGGCAGAATACATGGCAGCCACTCATGCAAGCAAGGAAGCAGTTTGGTTGCAGAGATTGTGTTCAAGTATGGG